>CM053514.1:70907089-70957182 GCA_028627145.1 Eidolon dupreanum
ATACAAAAATCTAAGCCTGGATCTTAATAATTTATGATACCCAACAAACTGAGGGCTGAGTTCAGTCACATAAGCATTGTAAACAATCAAAAGCCAACTTATTAACAGTTTTTTGTGGAAAATGAAAGGTAGCAAGTTGCTTAGATACAGTATGATTATCATCCTCTCACTGCCTGTTCTTGGAGGGCATGTGACACTTATAGGAAAAGTCTATTTAAAAAAACTAACTCTGGAACGATAGATTAGCACAGAATAATTAGGAAAGAGGAAAATTGTCATTAAAGAACATAGAAAATTTATAGACATATCTCTCATAGTCTCAGCATACAATAAAGTAAAACTGGAAATGACTCAAACATAGACAAGGACTGAAATTCTTCATAAGATTTCAGGAACATATAGTTTTTAAGGTTCATCAACCTGATTACAAAACTGGTTATGAAGGCAAAATATAATGGTAATGAGGAAATTAAATTCGCATGACATCAGCTGAAAGTCTATTTCTTGGAAAATTGAGACATATGTCACTGAACATTTCTCTCTTAGAAGATTATTGATAATGTTCAACTCTGTTCTTTAATTCCAAGAAGCCCACAGGAGCCCACGTGCCAGGTGCTGGGAGGCTACTCCTGATTTCTCTCCCCGAGCCCTTGCTGGGGTTCTGACGCCCAAACTTCAGGGAATAGCCGAAGAGCCTGTCCAAGGCTGGGTCGGCTCCAGCAGCTGGGTGGGGAGAGAAGGTACAGCAAGGGTCTCTGTGCTTGGTTTGCGGTAGGTTAATTAAATATTTCACTTCTGACAGCATTTGCTCTAGGTTACTCTCAAGGAATGCTATTTTTCTCTTTAGGTTTCCTTTTAATAAAAGAAATTCTTCATGTTTCCAAAGAATTACACTTAGCAGTATAATAAGGTATTTTCATTACCTTATTCATTGAGTTTTCCAGATAATAAGCTCTTCATAAAACCTTGAATAAAAAGTTAAAAGAAAATTTTTTTTACATTACATCCACTTACTACTCTTCCTAAGGACAATTCAATCTCTCTTCCCATATATAAACCTTTCTTTTAGTAGATTGTGCCTTTGCTCCCTGATTAGCTCTCAGTTGTTGTTACTCATAGACAGGAAATTATTTTTGGAAAATAAATTATGTTCAATGTAAATAGAGTAATCCATTTAAAATCCCTTTAGTTCATGCAGCCTGTTTGTCTAGACGAGTCAAAGTATTCTGAATCCCAGAAGACAGTTCCTCTGAGTACAGCATTTTTTTAATATGAAAGATATGGACATTCTGACTAAAACAAGGGAATTACTGACAACCCAATGCAATTTGAAGTAAGCCCCCTGTAAAAATGCCCATTATTCAGTTAAATTAGTTTCCACACCTGAGATAATGCAAGAGCCAGATTGTCAACTCAGACTTAAAGAAGCAGAGATCGTACCAAGTGCCAAACTGTGCTAATATTTCCCATCATGAAATGAAGACAAAGGCAGTGCATGGACGCTTCTGCGACCACAGTCAAATTCCCGGGTCCTTCCACGTCACGTAGTGGTCAAGATCTCTAAGTGATGCACACAGTTATGAAATGCCTCTCTCTGATGGCTGGATAACTGCACAGCTGACCTAGCACTTCCGGCTCACCGTATCCCACAAATCCCGAAGTGAGAAACCCGGACCGACCATACAGAGCCAGCTAGAAGGATTCCACAGAAAGCGTGTTCATTACCTCTCCACTAGTAAATACCATCGGACGGTCTGCTCGCATGTTTACAAGGCGTCTTCACTCGGTCATTTATTTTGTCCCTCTCTTTCCTCTTCCTGGGCATCTCCAGGGGAGAGAAGATGGGTTCAAACAAGCTGCTGATGCTTTCCTTCCCAAGGCCTATCCATACAGCGAAGGCTGTTGTATTATACGTATGCTTTTAGGTATATGCCACTCCGCCCACGATGGTTTATCATTTGTAGCACATTCACACCGCACACCCATAAACCTTCAGAATCACTATCTGACACTTTGTGTCACTATTGACAATGAGGAAATTTGGGCTTCGCAAAGAAAAAGAAATCTAGAGAATTTCCAAATAGTTTTCTTCTATCATTGTGACCGTTCACTCTCCCCATCCAAGGCATTAAAGAGGCTTTTTCACTTTAAACTTCAGCCTTAGGGTTACTGCTAAATCTACTAATCTCTGTGGTAAATCTTAAATATTCTCATATCCGCAGCCATTTATAGTATAAGACGATACATCATTCAGGCATGGGAGATAATTGGAAACAAATTATATCCATTTAGGAAAATTATACATTTGTACCAGAGTTACAGAATCTTATTTTGAGCAAATTAACAAATTGTTTTAGCTGATTTTCACAGGTCTTTCTCTTTCATGTCAAGACATCTAGGTAAGTGTTCCCAGCAACTTTGGTCCTTGCTGGGTGACAAAGTCCTTTGTCCTTCCCAAATCTCCAGGCGAACTTCTTGGTTGCAATCAAACCAGCTGACCTGGATAGTTCTGGCCCATTTACCCATTAATTCAACAAATTGCTGTTGGACCCTTGCCACGTGGAGAGTATTGTCCTAGATGCTGGGGATATAGAGATAGTCATGATTCTTGCCATCAAAGTTCGACCTCTTTAAAAAGATCTGTGGAAGAATTCAAGAAAACAAAGTCAAATAAAATGATTACAAGCCAAAGAATCTATGAATTGGACTTTTTATGGCAGTTATATTTTTATGAGGTTATTCAACAAAGATAACTAGCAAAACAAAAGAAGATTACATTATGGATTCCAGCTGCTGACATTATGCTATATGGCTTAGGTTAACTTTTCACTAGACTCAAAAATGAAATGAATCATCCAATATCATAGAAAATCAATAAACTTCAAGCTGCTCTGAAAATACTAACTTAAGAATGTTAATGCTTTGATTACAAAGTTATCTGAATGACAGATAATGACGAATGTCTTTAAAACACATGCTGGGAACCTCCTGAATTCATATAAAAACTGATGTGATTTTTTTTCTTTTGCATAATTTAATCTTTACACAGTAGGTTCAAATTAAAGATTTTCTATAGGCTTAGGGAACCTATACTACTTTCTGAAGCCTAATCACCTTTCTCTTTCCTCCCTTCCTCTTCCTAACCCCAGACACATGGAGGTTCTTGTCCTTGGAGCTCAAGTTACATGTAAAAACATCATTCATTTTCTGTGTTGAAGATATCGAGGCTTTAGACATTTCCTTCAAAACAGTAAAGGGATAAAGGACAGGTCCCCAAATTGCCTCTTTCTAAACATTCTCTAGTGCTTTGACAGTCATTATTTTAAGTACTTGTAATTCCCTATCCAGCTACTGGGTTTCAAGCCCCACCCCTTAGAAGATCCATGGTAGGTGATTGTGGAATTATTGACATAGATCCTGTATGCAAGGAGGTTGTAACTTTACAGGGGAAATCTAATCACAGTATCGTGAAACTGTACCTTACCAGACACTGGGTTCTAGAATCAGAGAAGAGGGCAAAATTGTGTATACTGAAAATAACACAAACATTTTTTAATTCATCCACATAATACAGAATATATGAGCATACTCAAAGGACAGATTAGAAACAGTTTAAGGATCCAACACAGCCTGATTTTCCCTTACAATTGGAGCAGATAACAGAGTCTTCAACTGAGCATCAAATGAAGTGTATGTTTTATGGGCCATGTTGCATGAAAAATACATGCACGTTAAACTGGGGACAGCGTCATGCTCATGCTGTGTGAGACACAGAAAACAATGAAAAAGTAAGGCAAACGCAGATTCAGGATTTCTGTCTGAGACTCACTAATACTTGGGGTATATGTACACTGAGTGAATGCTGAGCATAATTGCCTGGTTAAGTCTGTCTGTCTGTCTCTTGCATTTTCTCTCTCTCTTTTAAAACACACACACACACACACACACACACACACACACACACACTATTCTGGTCAACAGAAAGCATAGGTTATGTGATCAATAGACCAAAGAATATGTGCAATTTTTAGAATACAGTAAAAGTAGAATAGCATGCCTGGGGGTTCATTAGTAGGAGACCATGAATATTAGCCAAAAGACTATATTTGATAGGTTATATAAAGCCACTGAAGATTTTTAAGACAGATAATAGTAACATTATGATTTTGCTGGGAGGAAAACATGACAAGTTCAATTATGAACCTACTGAATATAAGCTGTTCCAGGGTCATTCAGAAGCCATTGGACACTCACATCTAGTCCCTGGGAAGGAAGTCTTAACTGGAGATAGAGCCTAATGAGCCATTTCTAGAGATATCTTTTTATTGCTATCTCTTCTGCACCTAGAATGGTTCCGGGCAGTGGGATACCCTCAGTAAATACTTACTGGATTAACAACGCTTGATTATGTTGAGGTGATGATGATGACATAGCTATTTAAACACTGTATAGATAGATGGATGGATACAGGGATGGATGGATGGATGGCTAGTGGGTGGAAGGAAGGAAGATCAATTTAGTTTTTTCTAGCTAGATTGTCTCTTGAACTTTCCTAGTCTGAACAGTTCCACTGAAAATCTATTGCGTTCACAGACAGTTATTTGTAGACATGAGGTCAGAGTCTGGGCAACTTCGAGCATCCCTACAGCATTTTTTAAGTGTTATCAAGAGTAAAGGAGCAGCACCTGGGCAGCCAATGATGAAGAAAACAACTGAGGAGAAGTGAGCCCATGAAGGGTCGCAGCTGTGATCAGTGGGTTTGCTGAGCGGATGGATGGAGCATCTTGCTGAATGACTATGGCCATGAAGTGCAGGCCAGGCTGTTCGGGGATGAAAGCTGTGGTGTTGGAAGAAACGAGAAAGAGAAGAGAGTGCTGTACTCTGCTCATTTTTCTTCTCTTTTTTTGAGACCAAAGAGGCAGTAGGGATTAGAAGAGCATCATGACAGGCTTGCTTTCTGGCAGCGAAGAAGAGAGGAAGCTCTAAGGAGCCTGAGGATAGAACAGCTGTCCCATCTGGGGAGGCAAAGAGCCATTAAAGGTGTCAGTAACTTCTAAGGTTAGCACTGTGTTTCTCGAAAGGCTTTTCATACTTGGCAAGTTCTACAGAGTGGAAAGGTGGGGTCAGGAAGATATTTGCTAAAAGGGCGGGGCAAGCCCTTCTCACTTCAGTGGTTCCCTGGGGCTGAACACTTCACACTTCACTCTCACCGCCCAGCACAGAGCAGCAGTGTAGGAAGCTAAACCTAGTTTAGGAGAATATTCTGGCTTGTAGGACTATGAGCACGAACCTCAAAATAGACCCCAGAGGGTGTTAGCAATGCCCGTCCTCCCTGCTTCCTCTCCTGAGGCTCAGCCTCATCAAGGTCCATGATCAGTCCAGTGCTTAGTCAGAGGGAGGGGTCCCAGCTGCGTTCCTGCCACATTTGTTTTTTCTTTTATGTTAATTTTTTAAAAAATGAGAAAATACGAATAAACCAAAAGAAAGCTAAACCATAGTTCTATTACCCAGATATAGTCACCATTAACATTTTGGTGTATATCCATATTTACTTTAAATTCTATTTATGTTTTCATAGATTTTTTTTGCAACTTTATTGAGATATAATTGACAAAAATTATATATCAAAAGTATCTAACTTGATGATTGGATGTATATATGCATTGTAATCGCCACAGTCTAGCTAATTAACATTTATCACCTCACATAATTACTATTTATTTTCTTTTTCTTTTTTTTTTTTTTTTGGACTTACCTTCTTTCTGTGACCTTAGGTTATACTTTGGCTCTTCAGAAAGTATGTCCTTAGCTCTTTTTCTGATAATGTCAAATAGCCAAGATATCACAACAATTGGGAGCGAGTTTCATAGGGAAATTGCTAAAATTTAGTGTGACCATTTGACCGAACGGTCAAACCAAGACGTTTTAAGAAAGGATGCTGAAACAACAAGCATAAACCAGAATTGTCCCAGGCAAACAAGGACCATAATCACCCAAATGAAATATACTATCTGAAGAATGTCTTTAACATAAGCTAACTCCTAACCCTAGACTTTTCATGTACTTGAACCAATGAATTCTGTTTTCCCTTAAGCTAATTTGTGCTGGGTCTCTATTCCTTGGAATAGTTCTGTGGTATAAAATTCAAAAGGAATAGAACTTTAATGTATTAAAATATGCATAGAATCTGTTAAATTTATTCTCAAAAATACTGTGTCTTATCTTTTCTCCCATATCAGTCACCTGTTCCAGCTGGTAGATTTTTTTTTTTTGGATGAATAAGAGTTAAGTGTTTCCAACCTTTATTGAAAGATTTCAGGTTGCTGAAAATTTAACAGAGAATGTCTAATATAAACATAAGTTCTCATTCTATGAAAGGTGCCAGTAAACATCAATGAGTATTATTTATCCATTGTTAAATCATCAGTTTACTGTATCAGATAACATTATTTACTTGGCAATGAGTTGCTGATGTTTAACTAAATTCGCTATACTTAATTCTTCTCTACCATAAACATTTACTACATTATTAACCAGAATTAATTTTAAAACACTTATTAGATGCAAAAATATTTCCTCCATATAAAATAAAGGATACTTACAAATTGTTTAAATTTATAGAATGCAGTATATAAACAGAATTTTGAATGGTGAAGAACAATATTTTGACTGTAATACCTTAAATCACTTCTTAGAGTTATAATTGAGCTAAAATAATCTTCTCCATTTTCCTGGATCACTGACAGTTCTCAGCTGACTCCCAGATCATTAGAAAGAAATTATCATGATACCTATAATCTGCTAAGGTACAAAAGTTTTGAACTAAAGTGCTACAAATATAAGTTGGTGCACTCCTGTCTTTTTTCTCTTGTCCTTTGTCTTCAGATGTGTGATCATTTGAGACTATATTTGCTTTTCAGAAAAGCTCTTTTTATTTTATTAGTTCTTATTAGTACTACTAATTAATATTTACTGTGCCTTCAGCTGTGTTTTATACTTTATAGTATTATCATGTTTAATCCTCAAAACATCCATCAGTGTAGGTGGAGGTGCCTGGGGGTGCCCAGCAAGCGAGAGATGACGCTGGTTCCAGAGTGTTCTCAGCATCCCAGCAGATGAAGAATCCTCATGCAAGAAGGAATTTGTGTACTTTTTTGAGAATCGAAGCTTTCTAGTAAGAAAAATGAGCCACAGCTACAATTACATATTTCGTCTTGAGAATTTTTAAGAAACTTCAAGAGAGGAAGTGAGAGAAAGGGAAAGAATAGAGATTATATTTTATCTCTGGGAGCATGAAAATAGAACTGAAATGAAGTCTACGAACAGAACGGAACATCTAGAATCTTTATCCTAGTCCCAGGAAGCTCGTCACCTGTCCTTAAGCAGCCAGAGAACTTGAACTCTCCTGTGGAGAAAACTGTGCTTCTAACTCTTAACAATCCCCACTAATTGATAGCAAGAAATTCCCTCATTCCCTCAGTGTTTCGCAAGCAGAAGATTTACCTCAAGTCTCATCTGAAAAGGCTGAATGAAGACCACAGGGAAGACAGTGCAGAAAGTCTGTGCGCAGTGTTACTCCTCAGGAAGCACGTGTTGGGGTAGGGGCTGGTCATTCTGCCACGTTGCCCAACTCAAGCCATGTGGGGCGGACGCGAGGTCAGACCCTCAAACGGAATTAATAAGTTGAGAGGAATTTTATGGTTAAACAAACCACATTAAAATGCATCTTTTGAAGCTAAACTTTTAAAAGCCATCTACTTATTCCCTTATGCTTTACATACTTATACTTTATTTTAAATACTCTACTTATACTTTAAATACTATTTTAGTGGTAGGCAAGTAACTTCAACTTAGTGTGAAGATTTAGTGAGTTATCAGATAAATAGGAAAATACTATTGTTTTCTATTGTTTTTCTGAACTTTTATCACTACAGTGTATATTTGTCTTGTGTTCTTCCATTTGTCTTGAAAGTCGCATTTCTTTAAAGATAATTAATTTGAGACTGTTGTGGAACAGGCCAAAACAAGCAGCTGATGGCTGATTTGATTGTTAATGGCCTGGGGGCGTCACAGAAACTGACCAGTTTCAAGGAAACATCTCTGATGGCATCAGTGATAACTTTGAAGGAGCAATTGCTGCTGTAAAACCATAGTCAGTGGCTTATCGCAGTTGTTTTCTTCAGTATGAGCTACAAAAATATCATGAACCAAAATAATAATAATAATAATAATAATAATAACTTAAGAAAGCCAGATACTCTTAGAATTAGCAAGCAGTTTTTGCTAAATTATAATATAGGTCATCACTAGAAAAGACACATGTTGAATTCCACCAAAGACAAGATTTTGTTTCTTTTTCTTTTCCTTCTAGTGTAATGGGAGAAACAAGAGATTTTTGTATTATTTTTTTAAATTAAAATTCAATTATTCACAGGGGAAAACATTTTTATCTTCCTTAAACTTCTTAAGTGAGTACTCTTAGAAATTAAAATGAAGTTGTACTAGCAAAAAAATTTTAATTAGTAAATGTAGTGGAAATTTTTTATGTGAATCTTCTAATAGATTTCATGACTGGCATCAATTAATGCTAACTGGTAAATAATAGGATCAAATAATGTATCATCAGAAGAAAAAGGAATAAACATTCTAACAACTTATTTTCCAAGATTATATCTAAAACATCATTTTTAAAGAATTCTCTTCTTTTGAACAATACATACTATGTTCCTTGCTGTGTCTAGAGTAATAACCTTCCCCAAAGAACCCATTGCAAGTATCGTTTTTCTTCTGTTTGATGATTTTTTGTATAGCGTGCATACTTCATATGGACTCTAGTGAAGTGTTTGATTAGGCAAAGGAAAAGCCAATATTTGAACAGGTGTTATTCACCATGGAACTAAAATAGATATAGGGTAAAATTTTGATGTGGCAACGTGGTAGAGAGGGATGTTCTTAGCTGTGAAAGGACGGGCACCTGAGAGCACACCTTTGGATGTAAAGGTAAAGAGCCTGGGAATGATCACTATTCATGTTTCTATGTGTATAAGTAGGGCGTACGGCCCCATAAGACAGCCATAAAGAACATTGTTTGGCTTGCATTCACATTGTTGTTTACATAGTCTGGACTTGGGGAAATTTTAAGACATATATAAGAAATGCTTACATATAAAACGGTAGACTAGCACTGGGAAGGTACGGGCGACGGAGCTTTCTAGATCAGCATGCTGTGGCAGTGGTTGAGGTCAAGGGATGGATTTCAAGGCAGGTCTGCCTCTCACATACGTGACTTTTACGAAATAAATGTGCTGAGTCTTAGTGCTGTCGAAAGTCGGAGAGTAGCTGGGGGACTGACAATGGGCAGACATTGTTTTAATCTTCGAAAATAGTGGCATTCTGCCATATGACCCGCAGCCCACTCCTGGGTATGTGCACAAAGCAAACAAAACCACTGTCTCAGTGGCATCTGCACTCCCATGGTCACTGCGGCGCTGTCCACGGTAGCCAGGATATGGAAACAACGGAAGTGCCGGTCAGTGGGTAAATGGATAATTAAAATGTCACACACACACACACACACACACACACACACAATATTAGGACTTAAAAAAAGGAAATCTTGGAAATCTTGCTATTTGCAACAACATAGATAAGAGGACATTATTCTAAGTGAAATAAGGCAGAGAAAGACATACCACAAATAAGTAGTAACCCTTTTATATAGAATCTTTAAAAAAGGTCAATCCCAAAAACAGTAGAATGGTGGTTTCTAGAAGCTGCAGCGGGGCAGGGGGATAGAGAGACGCTGGTAAAAAGAATCAAACTTTCAGTTATAAGATGAATAAGTTCTAAGGATCTTAATGTACAACAGAGTGACTCTAGGTAATAAGAGAGTAGTACTGAAATGTTCCCATCACAAAAAATAATGATAATTAAAAAGGTAAATGCATGAAGTGAGGGATGTATTAATTAACTCAATGAGGAGGAATTCTTTCAAATCATCACATTGTACCCTTTAAATATCTTACAATTTTATTTTTCAGTTTTACCTCGGCAAAGCTAGAGGCAGAAGTAGAGTTCTAAATACATAGACTAGTATTGACTTATTAATATTGACCTTGGAAATAAGCCTAAAACTGATTTATAAAGGGACAGAAAAAATAACAGTAAACACACACACACGCACACACACACACACACACACACACACACACACACACACAACCAAGAGCAGGCAGGGATTGACTGTCCCTGTTGTCAAGGTGCTATCTAGCAGGTACACAAGCAAGTCTGGGAAACAGAAGTGACACAGAAGCCTGGTGTTAGTCTCAACCCTAAATGCCAGTTAGCTGCCCGGGTACTGAGTTACCTCAGAGGTTCCACTAGTTAGGCAAGACACCACACGTGAAAGAAGATGGTAATCGCCAGACAGGCAGTTTGGGGTCTAGGAGTTTCTACCTGGGCACCCCCTCTGTGGGTAGGACACTGTGAGCACACCGTCTTCCCCAGGGCCCCGAGCACAGCGATGAAAGCCCCCAGCACCAGTGTGGGCTTTGGGAAGGCGCTTGATTTCTGCTAATGAGAACCAGCGAGAACCAAGGAGGAAAGCTATGCTTGTGTGGAAGTTACTGACACAGAATGAGGATTGAGGAAGCATTTAATTTCTTGAGCTTGAAACATTAAAAGCAAAACATTGAAAGGAGGCCACTAAACCAGTGAACGGAAGGGAAGCATGACATGAAAAGGGTTGTGACTTGGTAAAGTCAGTCGTGGTCACAGTGCCAGGTATAGTAACCAGGACGGGCTCCAGTCTGGGATTGGCTGAGTAGGGAAAGTTTTGGCTCTGGACCCTCACCATTAGAACTGGCCTGGGGGCCAGAGGAGAGGGTTCACTGCATACTTCCTGCTTCAAACGTTGAATCAGGACGTGGAGCCCTATCTGTCCTTCCATCAATGGACCATAATCTTTTACTTCTCCACACCTTCGCACTGATTGTTTCCTCTGCCTAGAACGCATTACCATGTTTCGTCCTTGAGGTGAACTTCCTTGAGACTCAGGTCAAATGTTGGCTCTCCTGTCTTTTCTGCCTTCTGCAGGGGGAGTTAAATATGTGTCCTTCTGTATTCTTTAATACAGCACGTAAATAGCTGGATTTGCCTACGTGCCTGCCTTTTAAAATAAGCAGCGCATAACTCCAGCTCCAGGATTGCAGGGACGGATCTAGTCACCCACAATTCCCCCAAGAGCTTGAGTCCTTTCCTGGCATAAGTTAAGTGCTTAATAAACATTCGAATGAACAAATGATGAATGAATGAATGAATGAAAGGAAGGAAGGAAGGAAGATTGCAAGGAAGAAAATTCACTCTAAGCTACCCACTTATTCACATAGAAAGAACTGATTGAAAAGAGAGGAAGAGGAAGAAGAACAAGAGGAAGCTGGGCTGTGTCTTCAGTGTCCTGAAATTCTGAAAGATGGAAGATGGAGGGAGAATATCCATCTTTGTCTCTCACTGAAAGCTGTGACTTTGGAAAACAAAGCAGGATATTTGAGGAGTAACAACTGGGCCCCGAAATGGAATGACGTTAGCAGAGCAATAGACGCCTGTGACCCCGGAGCCCCTGGGGAAGATGAAGGGAACAGGCCTCGGCGGGGACCTGCCTCAGTGCCGAAGGCGGCTTTGGATGGATGTGTGAGGAGTGGAAGGAAGTGGACAGATTCAAGCCATAAACCGCAATGCTCCAAAACGCAGCAGCCGCGTGGGGAAAAAAAACCATGGAGGTGGTGCCCTGTTATTTCAAGAAGAAGTAACTGGAAAAATGATTTAGAAATAAGTCTTGGGACTCAGATATAAATATAAAAATGTCAAAAACATGAGAAATAAAGAGAATACTTTAAAACCTATGTATTGTTGCAGGAACAACTTTTGAAGCAATAATAACAGAAATAAGAGATAATCTTCCTAACCTAATAAATCATTATCCTTTTAAGATGATTTTTAAAGACATAAATATATATTATCTGTGTAAAACATTTGGAAGATGGAAAAATGTAAATTTCAAGGTAACCTTTTAGGTAAGTGTATATATGCGTGCGCGCACACACACACACACACACACACACCCCAACACACACTAGAACATACTGTTCTTACACTGAAGATATGACATCTTCATCTTGCTTTTTTATTTAATATTATGGTAAAAACTTCTCTGTGAGAATATTCTTTGGAAACGTGTTTTGATGTAAATAAAATATTTTGCCATATAAATAAACCACAATATATTTAAACTTTCCTCTAGTTTTGGATGTTCAGAATTTTCCCAGTTTTCATTTTTAGAAATAAATTGCTTATATCCATATAAATAAACCTTTGAAGTATTCCCTTAGAATATATTCAAAGAAATGGAATTGCTGGGGTAAAAAGTATGAAAAATGTTTAACATTTTAACATTTTCTGATTATAAGAACAATATGTATTATTACAGAGAATTTGGAAAATATAAATAGTTACAAAGCAAAAATAGAAACTTCCAGTTCTGCTCATTATCGGCTCTAATGCGTATTTTAATTCCACGATGATATTTTTAGCTTCTTTGAAAGCTGTTCATCTTACTCGTCCCACTCGCTCCGCGTAGCCAGCTCACCCTGCTCTCTCGCCCGATGACTCGCTTCCTTGCTCAGGGTCTGGTCCTCCTGCCTCTGGTCCGGGGACTCTCCCAGAAGCGTTTCCTTGAGGTCGGGCTTCTCTGTCTCCTGTTCTGCAGCATGTTTTCCTTCGGGCAGAGAGGCGTGAGGACTTGGAGGCTCAGAGCTCGTCCTGGAACACAGCTGTCTGGTTTGAAGCCCATCTCTGCCGTTTCTGAGCACTGTGATCTTGGCCACGTTATTTAAAGTATCTCGGGGCTGTGGTTTCTTCAACTGCGAAATGCAGATAATAATCATAACTAATTTTCTAGGGCTGTAGAAAAGATTAAATGAGCTGGAACATGGGAATCATTTAGTATACACTCAGGAAATGTTAACTCATTATTTTTAGCTCTGTAGTAGCTTTTTTCTATTTCCCCTTAATGAAGGAGGTATCTTTGAAGATGTAATGATCATCAGCATGTGTGTGTGAGATGCTGTATACCTGTCCTTTGGATATGAGTCAAATCTCCACTGAGGTGAAGTTGATGGGTGTATTTTTAGTTTCTGATTCAGAGCCTCCTGCCATGGCTCTGCCACATCAAAACAGACTCACTCTACCTCCGTTACATGGCTGGGTCACAGGGTGATCACAGGTGGTCCTTGACAGCCCTCAGTCTATAGTGTACTGCTTCCAAAATGGCTTCCATCATTCCCTGCCTGAGAGTTTTATTCCAAAGTTGCCACTTAGCAGCATCACCCCCCCCCCAACACTTCCTGTCTAACAGAATAAAATGAAAGAATAAAGAGGGAGGGGCGGAGTGATGGATAAGACAAACGGTAATCCGAAGAAACTAAAAATGTCATTACAGAATTAAAATATGCTTTCAGGATGAGAAAGAATAGGACTGGCACTATTTATATTTTTGCTTTGTAGCTTTCAATATATTCCAAATTCTTTGATTTTCTATCTCAGAATAGCTTTAGAAAGAAATGTAATAAAAAGAACAAACAGAAAATGAAATTTTTTAAAATACCATTTATAGTAGTATCAAAAATATCAGGTAATTCTGCATAATCTAATGGGGGGATTAGTACTCCAGAGGAAATACTGTAAAACTTAGTAGAGATATAAAAGGAAATCTAAATGGAGAGATATAACATGTTCATGGATTGGAAGATTGGGTATTTTAATGATGTTACTCTTTCCAAATTAATCTATAGAGTTAATGAAATAGCAATTCCAACAGGCTTTTCTTTGTTAAAAATAGATAAGCTAATTCTAAAGTATATATGGAAAAGCAAACAGCCAAGAGTAGTCAAAACATTCTGAAAGAACAAGAAAGTGGAAAGACTTGCTCTATCATCTATAAAGACTAGTTACAAGGAAAAAAGTCACATGAGACTGTAATTTTAGCATAAGAATAAACTTGTAAATCAATGGAATAGAATAGAGAACCCAAAAATTGACATATGCATTTATGGATGTAAGATTTATGGCCGAGGTGATGACAGAGTAGCTACAGTAAAAATACTGTGTTTTTAATGAATGCTGCTGGGATTATTAGGTCTACATATTTTTAAAAATGAATTCATATTTCTGTATCACGTCATATGCAAAACCAAGTTCTAGTTGATCACAGAACTAAATGTAAAAGGTGAAACTAAAGCTTTCAGAAGATAATATAGGAAAATATCTTAATAACCGTCAGATAAAACATATTTTTACACAAAGCACAAACCATAAAAAAAAGTAAGACCTGTGCATGAAAAGATGCCATAAATAAAGTGGAAAGAAAAGTCACAGAAATAAAGAGAATGACAACATGTAGCGGACCAGGAACTCTCATCCGATAAATGGCTGGATGAACACATGGTGGTTAATTCAGGTATGAGATTCCTAAGGTTGGGAGGCCACAGTTGAAAGAACGAGGTCTCCTTCTGTTTTGTTAGGCCATTGCGTCTGTTCTGTTTCTAGTTGTCATCCACACAGAGGCCGCATGGGCATGGTACTTAGCGGAAATTCTGTTTGCATTCTGACATTTCATAGAATCATTTCTTCTTTCCAGTGTTGTCATTAGTTTTCACTTTTATTTGTGTCTTCATAGGTATTTGAAGGGAAATTTGAAGTCATCTGGCCCAAACTGAGGCCAGATGCCATCTTGACCCTTTTCCCTGTTCCCAAGGTTTTTTATAATCTTTACTGTATGATTCCTTAGTATTGCCATAGATTTATTATTTAGATATGTTTTATGTCCTTCCTGTATTCCCTTAAAATTACATCAGTATTTTTCCTGTTGAAATATAGCCCTACATAGTATTTCTAACTGAATAATTACAGTTTCTTCTGGTTATAATCTAATTAATCTGTCATTCTCCATCATGGGGAATTTTAGATTGCTTTCACTTTTTCATAATGACAGAAAAATTCAGTAAGAGACCTCTTAGATGGAATTTATAAACTCTAGGGTTATTATATGTAGGTAAATTGTCATGAGTGAGATAACTAAGTCAATGTGTATATGTCATTATATGTTTTTAATATACTATTTTAATACTTTTATTGCTACCAATGATATTTGAAAATACCAATGACCTTGAAGTTTTTGAATCAGAAGACAATTATAACCTTATTTTTTAGGACTGGAGTTTAATAGTATGGGATGCTGGCCTGGATGTCCCTACTAGACGTGATTTTTTCTCAAAACAAAACAACTTTTCTTTTTGTCTTCTCTTTCTCGATTTACAGAGTTGCACAGCTGCACAGTTGAGGCATCTGAATTGCCTCCTGTTTAATTTAATTCCTCATATCTGATTCAGCTGGTGAACCTGTCAGCTTGACTTTCAGACGTGTCTAACACCAGCCCCTTCTTGCATCCCCGTTGTTGCCTGCCTCTCAACAGAGCAGAAGTGGCAGTAGCCTAACTGGCCTCTAGCCTTTCCGGCTGTTCCTTATGATGCCTCTGGAGGTGTTTTCTACATCACAGATATTGCCAGGTCATTCCACAACAAATAACCACCCTTGAGTGACTCTCAGTCTGCACATAGAATAGAGCCGGTCCTTAGCATGTGGACTAGGACTTCCACGCCTGACCCCAGCCACAGCAGTGGTGTCATGCCCCTGCCCTCTGTAACCTGTGGTCACAATAGACAAATTAGCTATTCCTCGAAAATGTCTTTTTTACAGACCACATCCCGCCACCTTCATGATTGTGCCCAGCGCCACCAGATTTTCACTGTTTCTTCAGGAGAATTATAGGGAAATGCCTTCACCCCACCACCACAAGACCTGGTACCCATGAGAGATGTTTAGCAATAACAAACTAAAATGAAGAAAATTGAGTTGAACTAAGTTGGGTTGATTGATGTACAATTGTTACTCAAAAGATATTAAATGATTAGCATTTTAAAGCAAAGGTAATTTGTGCTGGTACAGAGGTCTATTCATGATGTGAGCCCATTTGAGATTTTATAGGAACATTTAGATGATAGAAGGCATGTTAACTGTAGATGCTAAAAACACAAACTAGAGAGCTAATAAGTTAGAAAAAAATAATTGGAATTGAAGATAAATTTGCTAGGTCTCGTCACAGGTACAGAGTCTTTAACAACAGCAAGCTCTGCTGCCCCTATCTCCAAGCTGTTGGAAGAATTTGACCACCTTCCGGCACCTTCACTGCTGCCACAGAGGTTCAAGCCCTCGTTTCCCACCTGAACTGCGGCAGGAGACCTAACTGGTCCCTCTCCTTGTTCCTCGCTCCCTCCAGACTGTTCTCAAGGCCCAGCCAGAGTGATCTTGTTAGAACGCGAGTTCAGGTCCTATCCCTCGCTCAGTCTAAAACTTCTAAAGGCTTCCCATGATGCTCAGTAAAACTAAGTTTATTATTTTTATGATCAACAAGAATCTACATGGTTTGGTTCCTGTAACCTCTGGACCTCATCGACTGCTAAACACTCATTCACTCTGTCCGGTCATATGAACTCCTGTTCCCTAGACAATCAACCATGCCCTACCTCAGACCCTTTGATACCTGCTCTTCCCTCTGCTTGCAACATTCTTCTCTCAGATGGCTACTTCTCTCACTTTCTCTACCACCCGAAATTCCATTCCAATATTTAATAACCCCTTTTCTTGCTTTACTTTGGTGCCTTAACTCCAAATAATATCTAGAATATTACATTCTTAATTATTGTCTGCCTCCCCAGTTCAGTACGAACTCTGTGTGAAAGCGAGTTTTTGTCATTTTTTTATTACTAACTTCCCAAACTTAGAAAATTATCTGATGGATAGCAGGAACTCAATTATGAACTCAATTATGGACAAATAATAAATTCCATGGAGAGAAATAATAATTTTCTTTTTAGTTCAATATATTACTTATAAAATGGGACAGCTATGACTTATCATGGTTTAAGTTTTTAGAAACAAAGCCTGTAAGGGTTAAAACAATAGAATTTCATGATGGAAATTATCATAGACTGAATGTTTGTAATCCCTCAAATTCATATATTGAAACCCCAATCTTTAGTATGACTGTATTGGGGAGATTAGGCACTTATAAAGGTAATTGAGACTATATGAAGTCCTAAGGGTGGGTTCTGATCAACTGAATTAGTATCCTTATAGGAAAACAAAGGAGAGAGCTCCCTCTTCCTCTCTCCACACCATGTGGAGTAGGACACAGCGAGAAGGTAGCCATTGTAAGCCAGGAAAAAAAAGCTCTCATCAGTAACCAAATCAACCAGCATCTTGATCTTGGACTTCCCAGCCCCCAGCACGCGAGAAGGAAATGTCTGCTCGTTAAGCCTCCGGGCTGTAATGTTTTGTTAGGGCAACCCAACTAGAACTCAGGTAGAAATGTGCCTTAAAAATCATCTAAGCTAATTTCGTTTTTCAATAGATAAACCGAAGCCAAAGAAGTTAAGTGACGTTTCAAAGGTCACAGTGTCAATATACGGCGGAATTAAACCAATACTCAGGTGGCAGCAGCTCAGGCTTCCTCTGGTCACTGTGCTGACTCTTACATCACTGCACGTGATGCTCAATCAGTGTGAGGCAGGGCGTCTCAAACCTTACCCTCGTGGAACTCTGCTCTTCCGAAGGCTATACCAGGGGTTTTGCCATTAAAAGGTAGCGATGGTGATCTTTTTGCAGTATCTTAAGAGAGTGAGCAGGATTTAATTTATTTTATTCCACAATTTTATGTTTTTGTCAATAAATTTTTCTTAACCCAATAAAAAGATAAGAAAGGGAAGAAATATTACTTAAAAACACTGAACTATAATTCTCTAAAAGTAATTCTGTCCTTGGGATACGTAGAGGGCTACATACATTTAATATGATCGTATTTTCTGCCAGTACAGTTGATCCTGGTTCAAAAGATAGAATGAATGCTACACAGAATGTCATTATATTCCAAAAAAAGTCCCATGACTTCTCAGAGCCCTGGTTCCTGGACATGTTTGAAAGGCACTGATTTAACAGCAGGACACAGCTGCTCAAAAAGCTATTATGAGCCTAGGCTGAATCAATAGAAGAGAAATGTTTGAATCAAAGCAATCTGAGTCCCTCTGTACTCGGCACGAATGCAGCGTATATGTGGTATTATACACATTGTCTACACCTGGATTCTGTATTTAAGATGTCATTGACTAGCATCCAGAGGTAACGGTAGATGAGCAGGGAATGGTTACTTTGGGAAGTGAAGTTTTAGGAGAACACGAATCTGTTCTCAGAATTTTGAAATACCGCAACAGAGATGAGGGAGTCGATTTGTTTGGTATTCTTCATATACTTGAGACACCCAGAGACTCTTCCGTGTGTGAAACCAAGCTCTGTGCACAGACACGTTCAGGGAAGTAGGAGTGTGACTCAGTGGAGGACCAATTAGAGTTGTTATCCCTAGGGAAAAGTTTGAGTAGGAGTTTTAAAAAATGTATTGAAAAGTGCTGGACATGTTCCAGTTGTCACCCTCGAATATGCTAAAGAAATTCTGTTTGGGAAGTGATTTCAAACAGATGACCTCTAAAGGTCATTGTAACGTGAAAGTTCTGCCGTTCTAGGAGTACAAGGCCCTGGATCATTATGTGCTATAATGAGGATGCTACAATCAGTGCAAAGGGCTGGTTCCTGTGTCTTAGAAAGGGGTAAGGGGTAGAAAGCCAAAAGGCCTTGGATGACTGAAATGAATATGGAGGGAAAAAGAAAAGAAACTTTAATTACTTCACAATTTGCCTAAGTCCTGGCCTATTTTTCACAAGGAGCCCTGCACTAGGATAAATTATGTTCTTGGTAGCTGTGCATGAGTCACCTTGGCTCACCTGTGAAGGCAGCTACAGTCACTGAGACCCTCAGTATTCACTTGCCTCCTAAGTGTTCAAGAATGCTATAAATTGGGAAAGAAAACCACTTAAAGATATACCTTTATGGATGACATTTCACATTGTTGCTTATTGAACTAAATATTGCTGTCTTAAAGAGATAGCAAGATAGGTTACTAAAAGCTTGAAAAATTCCTTTTATTCCAGACTTATACTTAATTACTCCCTTTTTCTTTTAACATTATCCTCTTAGCAATGGGATTTTAACCTTTTCTCATGATGTTTCCCTCTTCTTTAATCATCTTATTTCTTTAATGAGTCTTCTTCTTGATATTTTATTTCTAATTTGTTGAATTTTTTTCTTATTGACACATATAATATTCTTTCCTCTTTTTTAAAATACTTTATTCTTTTTTCCCCCCACTAAAAGGTTATTCCTGAATAAAATACATATTCTTAAAAATATAATATGGGGCATTCTGACTTTTATATTTGATTCCTTCACATTTTAAACATATCATGTTAAGAGTATTTCCGTACTATTTTTAAGTATTATTTTATAATGACTATGCATGAGTTGTTGGTGTAGTCATTGAATATATTGTCTGAAACCTAAAAGCAAATTTGCTTTCTGTACTTTGGGGAATTTATGGAGGAGGAGAAGGGAAAATTTTACCCTCTATAGGCCTAAAAATCATCATATTTGGAACACATTAACCTCTATATATCTGTTTAAGGACAGCATAGATTTTTAAAAATTGAAATGGAAATGTCTAAAGTAGTGAGAAAATAAGGTCACCTTGCCCTTTATTTGGAAGTGAAAGATGTTCATTTAAAGAATAATTTCAAATGGCAAATGTTTGCCATTATAAATTCCCAAAGCGGTCCCCCTCACGTCTGCGTAAATGGCGTCTCTAAGGAGGGACCCTGAGCAGAGCGATCTCGGGGACCTGCTTCCCGGCACCTTTCCCCTCCAGGGCCAACCTCCTCCTGTCCCCGGCCCCGGGCAGCCCTGTGTTCATGGGGCCTCTGCCCTCCATCCTGTCCAGCTTGCTTCAGTGAATTCCGTCATTCTTTCAAGGGCTTTGTAAGTGACAGGAAGAAAACTGATCATCTAATCCATACCAAGGAATCAATGGTTAATAGTGGCCTCATATGTTCTCCCTCAAAGTTTATTATTGGCGCTATAAGGGCTTTTTATGACTTAACCTAAAGTGGTGGTGGGAACGCAGGCACAGATGGATATAACCAGTCGTTTTCTCACAGCAGTAATATACACTGACATTTTATTTACTTCCTGCAATTTTCGTTAGTGCATCCCTTTGCTCTGTATTTGGTGTTTTAAATAATACAGCTTCATCCTGATGTATCTTTCAAATACTTGTGGATTTAATCCCATCTCTATGATAGAGCTAATTTATACGTACACATTTATCTTTTCCTTTCTTCCTAATCCCTTTAGTTTATTCTTCCTATGTTCCAATTTACTCTTTCAGAGACCTTTTGCCATTTGATGAGATTAGATATTTTAAAGAAATTTGAAGGTAATAGGAACTGCAAAAATACTTTCACCTGAGTCATGCTTCAGCATAAAGTCCCCATGTTATTCCAAACTCACCTACATATTTAGTTTTCAAAATTATGTTACTGCCTTTTGATTACTATGCCACCGAAATGTAAATTTATTCCTTTATCCAGTGCTTTCTAAATGCAGAGAAGTGGCACTATCATATTTTTCTAATATGGTAGCCACAATTTGGAATAAAGAGTAGATAGATTATTTGTTGAAGAAATAAATGTTGAAACACAATTTACTTTATTGTTAGCATGCTGTGTTCTTCGTATACTTGAGACACTCAGAGACTGTTTTGGGGTATATAAAATTAAAACCAAGAAACACATAAAATGGTGTCTCAGCATTTATATTCTGGAATAATTATTTGATATTAATGCCAAGATAGAAAACATGAGACTTTTCTCTGTGGAACTAAAATGTGGGAACAGAAGTGAGTGATTATCGGCCCCCTAATTACTGAGAGGTTACAGGTCCTGCTTTAGTTGCAATGAGGCCACAATGACAGGACACAGAGGGAACCCGGATCTCCTGAGGGGAGAATTAAGCTTTGATTTGCAAATGTCCCCCAAAGGAAGAAACATATTATGAAATCTAAGCAGCTATTACATTTTTTTCTTTTGCAACACATATAAGATTTCCCTTACTGCAACAGCCCATGGTGTGCCCTCAGCGTATGCAGAGTGGAGAGAGTTCCAGTTACACACAGTCACTACAGAACCTTAAAGGAACACCTCCCAAGCATTTCAGTTTTTGACAGTCTGTTGCAAATCAGATATTCAATTAGATTCCTTAAAACTCTGTATATTGGTGCATTGCACCACCTTTTAGAATCCAAACAGAAGATATTCACAAGAATAGCTTCAGTAAGGCTAGCAGGAGAATTAGCAAAAGTAGGCTTTTCCTGTTATGGAATTAGCAGGTAACCATTTTTTCTTGTAAATGATGCAACCTATTCAAAGAGGATACATCCTCCAGATACTAGTGAATAAAAATTCTGTGAAAAAAGTAAGCTTATAGCCACTATAATTTCCCAGACCCATTACGTTTCCTGCTACAGCTGGCTTGATTGGCGCCACTAAGCACATCCTCCCGGGCCCATCGAATAAGGATTGAAAGAAGGAGCTGAGAGCGAAAATTAAGTGAACGTAAGATGTTGATGAAAATTAATAAATATTGCGTGAATGTCACACATGATGTAAACCGATGGTAATTTTCATGTTGGCCATATATGTTAATAAATTTGGATATATAAGTAAAGGAAAACCTAAAGTAGGAGAAAAAAATCTTTATGAATAAAAGGGCTAAAACAAATAATAACTCCTTATACTTAAGGGTTTGTGCTTTATACTATGGTTAATGTAATTTCACTTTTTCACGTTTTTGTTGATAGCAGTCCCTAAGTGCAGGAAGACAGGTACTCTTCTATAACTGCTAAGTGATGAAATCAGGACTCCAAGCCAGGTCTTCTGACTCTAAGGCCTATATTTAAATTTCTACAGTATTCTTTGAAAATCCAGACTCAGGAAAGTTCATGTATTTAATTGAAAGTAAGCCAGGAACATTTTGGCAGAGTAGCAAGTGTTCTAGCAGAGTAATAGGTTTTGAGAAATCTGTAAGATTGCTTTAAAACTTGCTATCTCCTTGCAAGTAATCAGAAGTTCACCAAAAATCTACTTTTTTAAACTGGTTTTCCTACATGGGATTTTTTTTTTTTTTGAATGAGCAGACAAGCATCATATTTTATTTTGAGAAATTTTAGGGATCCTTGAAATATAATTTATCTCCCCTTACATATCTCACCATAGTGCCCTATGAGACTACACAGAGTGATTTTAGGTGTAGTTATTTTTTGCTATTTCATTATGCCACAGATTCTGTTTTCCATATAACTTGTGTATCCCTACAAATAATTTTCAAGGGGTCTTAGCATATGCAGTTATTTATCATCAAATATTTCTTAATGGAAGTGCTCGGCGATGAGACAGCATATAGACAGCTAATCTCAAGGCCGCTGTGAACGACAGGCACGGAAGCAAAATGGACATTTCCAAAGGAGCAGAATGTCAGTCTGCAAGACTGCCTTTCTTCGCTTGATACTGGTCCTCACCGTTCAAAAATGAAGATAGAAACCATTGCAAGACATCCTAATGAAATTGGCAACAGCTGCCTCACTAGATAACAATTAATATTTGCATGCATAATTTTTTAAAAGCTACAAAAATTTTTTAAAGATTAACATGTTTATAAAAAAATTTTAATACCATATGAATATTTCTGAAGTCCATATTTAAACCTATACAAATCTACATCTAGCCGATGAAAATCCAAATACAATTTACTTTGGAAACAAAATTGCTTATCTGTTGGTCTTAAAGAGTAATTACCAGTTTCAGTTTGAACTGTTGCATGGTAAGGAGGACTAAAAAAAAATTAATTAAAATAAATAAACAAGTAAACAAACAAATAAAATACACAAAAATGCTTTCACCGCTGCTGTCAGCAAGTGAATGATTCCGTTCAGGTTTGCCTCAAGTTGTCTTAGAGACCACCTGTCCCACCACTCTGCAGATGCCTGTTGGTGCTTTGCTGTATCTATCACCTGGAATAAAAGTACGAGAAGTGGGATCCGCTAAATAATAGGCTTTGGGGCATGTATCCCAGGATATGTGTTTTTCGTTTTCTGTCTTTGAGTGTGAAAGACAGTCTGGGAGAGGAAATACCATTTAACGAGCTAACTGTAAGTTTCCAGATTCTGTAATAAAAGGTATTATCTTCTCCAGCTTTAAAATGAAGAAACGGAGGCCCAGAGAAGTCACTCATTATCGCTTCCTGAAGCAAACTGTGTCCCCATTACTCCATGGATGGTTACAGAATATTCAGTACAGCAAGGCCCCCTGAGCTGCAGTCACTAAGTTGCTAACTTTGTCTTTTCTTTCACCAAGATATCAAGGTGAAAAGAATGAAAAATACATATTTTTATATTTCTCTATGATAGTGCTGATTTCTTCCTTTGCTTCATTTTTTAATATACTAGGAACCCTTTAGAATATCTCCATCACTGCTAATATTTAGTTTCCTTAGTGAAATCGAGTTATCACTAGTAGACTTCCATTGAAGGAAAGCTGGACACTAAGATCTGCTAGCATGTCTCAGATCTGTCACTTTTGCCTGTGGTAACAGCAAACAAGTCACGTCACTTTTCTGGAGCTCAGCTTGTCTGTCCTTAAGAGGAAGAGATTGGACTCTCAGCTCCTCCAGAGGCAGTGAACAGGGTCCAGGTCCAGGCAGTGCTGGTGGGGATGGGGAAGTGCCGGGGAGGGTGCATCTCTGGTGACAGTGCAGTGGTTTGTCTTTGCGCTCCCCAGTGAGGGCCGTGCCCTGAAGAAAGCCTTCTAGCACCTCTCCTTTCACACTTAATGAATGACTGTGAAAAGAAGGAACTGCCAGAACAATAGATGCTTCTACAGGTTGCTCAGAATCATACCAGTTGATGAAATCACAAGGCAAGAGGATCAGTAGAATCTTCTCAGTGGAGGTAGCCTTGTATGTAGGTACCTGATAGAATCTCCATCCAACTTTGAGTGACTCAACTACAGTCTCTGACTGGGGCCAAGTTGTTGTTTATCAGTGTATGTCCAACACCCCATTGGAAGAGTATGGACATTAATTTTACCACGAGTGTAAATTTGAAATGCAAATATATTTGAAAATAAATAAAATGAAGAGTTTAAACTTAGTGAGTTCTAATGTCTCTTTTAAAGTCAACCATTTTTGCAAGATAAGAAGATGCAAAGGCAAAATAAGAGTCTCTGACCCGAAGTTTGGTATCCCTTGCAGTCAAAGCATTCTCTTTATATTTTGCCTCTTTATGTTACTTCTTCTGTGAATCGTAACCATCGCCCTACTCACCCACTCTAGTCTCTCCTCTACCCTATGAGGAGGCATACAAGGTGAATTTAAATTCATGGGTTGCTAAGTGGGGGGGCAGTCGGTGAAGGCAATTGAAGAAGTGATGCTCAAGCTAAGATCTGAGGTTGCGTAGGCGTTAACTTGGCAAAGAGAGGGCGGGCATTCCAGGCAAAAGGAACAGCAGGCCTAGAGGCCCAGAGGCATAAGGGAATGTGTGTGTTCAAAAACCCCTCATCTCCCCCAAAAAACTGACTATGGCTGTAGCACAAAGCTGTAGAGTGAGCTCTAGAGTGGGAAATGAGAGGAGAGATAAAAGCTTCTTTATTTTAAGAGGATAGGAAACCATTGCAGTGTTTCCAGTAGACGTGTGGCATAATCAGGTTTGTATTTGAAAAAGATTACACGACAGCAGTGTTGAGAACCAGTTAAAGCCAGGCTTGCGTGATCGGCAGACTGTTGCAGAAGTCCAGCTAAGAGATGGCTGTGGCTCATGCTATAGTGGTGATGATGTTTGCTGATAGAAATTCCCACCTTCAGTAGGTATTTTGTAGGTGAAGTGGACAGATACTGTGACTGAGTGGGCGTGGGGACTAAAGATGAGAGAATCATCAGGATTGAGGCCCCGTTTCTTGTTTACATAAACAAGAGTAAGAACATGGAAGGAGGGCCAGCTTTGTGAGGTAAAACTATAACTTCGTGTTTGAAAATGTTGACTTCACTGTGGCTTCGAGATACCATGATATAGATAGCAAGTCGGCAATTGTACTGTTCCATCTGGAACTCAGAAGCAGGTCTTGGCAAGAGGTGCACATTCTGGGGTCGTCTGCGTAGAGCTGACAGAGCTCTGGATGTGGGTGAGTTGTCACTTAGAATAAAGTGAGAAGAGAAGTGTCCTTAAAACTCATCTTTGAGATGCTCCAACCTTTAGTTCCTAGACAAGAGATCACGTTTCAACAGGAAGACCAGTACAAGGAACTCAGGAGCTCAGGAGCGAGTGAGGCTGAGAGGTGATGACAGCTCAGGAGGGGAGGAGCCAGGTGTCGCTGAGAGGTTGAATGAGATGAGGGACAGCAGGATCCAGCAAATTCAGACATGGAGTACAGGGAGGCCTCCAAATCAGAAACCTGGAGGCCATGGCAAGAGCTGGAGATGCTGGAATTCCAGATTTGAGAGGTGGAGAAAATGCAGTGATAATGAGCTGCATAATAATAAGACGGTTACACACCGGAAGTGGACAGGACACAATTAAAAACAAGACATACCATTAGAAAATGCATTCTTAGATGAGTGATCTGCAGTCACTAGGACGGACAGGTCCAACAGACTCAGAGACTTTAATCAGCATGGAGGAGGTGGGAGAGGTCCGGGATGACATCAGGGAGGCAGAGAGGCTCATATGCCTCTTACGAGCATCATAAGAGCAGGTTTTACAGGAGGTGGCCAGGAGTGATGAGGTGGCATTGGAAACTCAGGTCTCAGACCCACCAACAAACCCAGGTCACCAGGGGAGGGAGAGAGGAGCAGCCGTCACCCCAGCAGCCTGGGGAGTGTAGTTAAGGCTCAGAGCCAGAGGGAAGACTCAGGGGAAAGAGATTTTAGATGTCAGAAAGCACAGTGGGAGGATTTCAGGGGTGATGGGCACCAGCAGGGTTCAGGGCACAGAAGAACAAACCAGACGGTAAGGACAGTGGTGTAGCAGAGGATGGCTGTCTGAGGGCAGGGCCTCCGCTTAAGCATTAAATGATGAAAACAGGATGGCAGAGCGTGTGGACAGCGGCACGGGTGCTGCAGGTGGCTGGAGCGTGCGTCTCCCTCAGCTGGGGCGGCAGTGGTCCCAGGAGTCAGCTCAGGGTGACACGAGTGACTCAGATCCAGCCAGGTGCAGGGCATAGGAAATGAGCAGAGGAGCAACTGAATTTTCAGTCTTGTAGATATGATTTTGTACCTACAGTTTTCATGACCAAAAAAAAGGAAAGGAGGGAGGTGGTCCACGGTCAAGTCCAAGTAACGGATTCTGTGCAAAGAAATTCCAAAATTGTCGCTTCACATCAAATGATTAAAATCATTAATGGCTTGAATTATTCATTATTTTTAGCTGTTTTTGTATCATGTAGTTTTAGCCTAGAGCTGTGCTTTAACAAAAAGCCACAATATTTACCTATTTGAAGTAGTTAACAGAAATGGTGGTCTGACATAGTAATTTTTAAAAGTACTTGAAAAATAAGCTTGTAAAATGGCAGACTTCATACACATACACACACAGAAAACACTGCAGAGAAAGCTAGTTATTAACATCCCATTAGCAAGACTTTTTTTCATTTTATAATAAGTAATTAGCCAACCACATTAGGCAATAATGAGAGCCAGTAATCACTTTTTTTTTTATTAGAGAAATTAGACTGGTCTCGTTTAAAATCATTTAATGTATATGTTGTAATGAATATGCAAAAGGTATAAGTTGCTTAGGCAAAAAGTTTAAGTTTTCAGACTCCAACCAAAATAATGACTTAGGATGGGCTGAAATGCAGAATTACTTTTCTCAGCTTACGTAAGTACATCTGTCTGTAATTCCTGAAGGGCTGAGTTTATGTTACAAGGCAGATAGATTTTGTATGCTTTGGGATAGTATTCCAAACAGGATGCATTTCATTTTCATAATACTTTGCCACCAGGAATGACAACAGAAATTATAGCATCTCTAGTTATGTACAGTATCTCGGGTTGCTTAAAAATGTTTGTTGCATGTTTAAGAAACCCACAAGTAACTGTACAGTTACAAACATCCACTGGGGAGTAAATGGCTGTCACCTGTTTAATTTGATGAAAACTGAATTTTCCTAGTCAGTTTTCGTATTCTTCTAAAGACCTTAAAGAAAGGAGACAACCTTTTATAGGAAATAAAATATCTGGCTTCATCTTCTACGAAGTTAGATAATTATAATTTGGCCCTTTCAGGCCCTGTGAGGTGTGGCTTAGACGGCACTTACCACTTGTTTTCCACATAGGCTAGCAAATGCTTAGAGAAGTTGAGAGACTTGATTGCGTTCCCACACCCAGACCATGCTTCTTTGATACTTAGGCTCTTTGCTGTTAAGAGTCCTGATATGAAGATACTCGCTGTGAATTGTACAGTAGATTATCTCTTCATTTCCAGGGCTTTAAATACCATCTATATGCTAATGTCTTCCAAATTTATAGCTCTCACACCGCCCTCTTCCCTGAGCTTGAGACTTCTATATCCGTCTCACTATTAACATCTCCCTTCAGATGCCTAATACTCATCTCCATATTGACATATTGGGCCAACTCGCCCCCTCCAGCCTTGGCCACTTTGGTGAAAGGAACCCCCATGCACCCAGATGCTGATGCAGAAAACTCAGAGGCTCTTCCTTCTTCCTTGCTCCACATTTCATCAAGACCCTCGTGAATCATCCAATAAGATATATTTTAAAGTTAAAAATGACGTTCTGCCATTGCCAACTTTCTGGCCCATCCTGAATCTAAGTTCTCATCGTATCCCAAACCTCTGTCACCTCCCACTTTGACCAGTGCAGTCACCTCTTGACAGGTCCTTCTGTGTCCACGCTGGCCTTTCTTCTGATGACACGGCAAGATAGTCCGTATTTGTAAAATACAAATCTAACCACTCTCTGTTCATAATTCTCCGGTGGCTTTCCATCACCCTTAGAATGAAACCTTAACTTCTCGCAAGCCCCCGTGTGATCCACTCACTTTTGCCTGTTGTTAATGCTGCTATGAACATTCGTGTGTAAGTATTTCTGTGAATGTTTTCAGTTTTCTGAGCTGCATACCAAGGAGTTGAATTGCTGGCTCACATTGTTATTCTACACTTAACATGCTGAGGAATGCCAAACTGTTTTCCAAAGTGACCGTACCGCTTTACGTCCCCACCAACATTGTATGAAGGTTCTAACTTCTTTCACATCCTTGTCAACACTTGTTAATGTCCATTGTTTTTATTATGGCCTATTATGGGTGTCAAGTTAGTATTTGTACTTTTGATTTTCATTTTCTTGATGACTAATGATGGCAGGCATCTCTTCACATGCTTATTGTCCATTTACATATCTTATTTGGTAAAATTCCAATTCAGATCCTTCGCCCAATGTTTAAATTGGATTATTTGTCTTTTTACTACTGAGTTGTAAAAGTTCATTGTATATGCTAGATACAATGTTCCTTATCAGATGCATGATTTTCAAAAAATTCATCCCCTTTGTGTGTTCTCTTCTCACATTCTTAATAGTATCTTTCAAAGAACAAAGGGTTTTAATTTTGATGATGTCCAATTTATTGATTTTTCATTCTATCGCTAGTGCTTTAAATATCGTCTAAGAAACCCTTGTCCAAAGCCATGACAGTTCACACCTATGTTTTCTTCTAAAAATTTAATAGTTTTAGCTGTTATATTTCTGTCATTAATTCATTTGAATTTTTAAAATACAAATATGAGATAGGGGTCCAACTTTATTCTTTTGCATGTAGCTATCTAGTTGTCCCAGCTCCATTTATTAAAAAGACTATTCTTTTGCCCATTAAATTGTTAAACACCCTCGTTGAATATCAATTGATCATGACTGTGCCATGGTGAAAACCTCCAGTAAAATGTTAAACCCACAGTGGCAGGAGCAGATATCCTTGTTTTGTTCCTGATTTTAGAGAGGAAGTATTCAGTCATTCACCATTAAGCATAATGTTAACTATGGCTCTTTTCAAAGAACCAAATTTCGGTTCCACTGGTTGCCTCTTTTTTTTTTTTTTCTTTCTATTCTCTAGTTTGTCTCCACTCTTATCTTTATTGTTTCTTTCCTTATTTTTTGCTTTAGTCATAGTTTGCTCTTCTTTTTCAATATCTTAAGATGCTCTTTGCATGATACATCTTTTTCACCCTATTACTTTTAACCTCTTTGTATTTTTTAATCTAAACTGTATCTTCTGTAGACAACATATAGTTGGATCATTTGTTTATTTGGTTGGTTAGCTGGTTTTTGTTTGTTTGTTTGTTATCCAGTCTGACAACCTCTGCCTTTTGTATTGTTCAATCCATTCATATTTAATGTTATTATTGATATAGTTGAGCTGATGTCTGCCATTTTATTTTTTGTTTTCTATGACTGGTGTTTTATTTTTTTCTATTTTTCTTTACTGCTTTCACTGCTTCAAGCAAATTTTTCTAGTGTTTTTTTTTTTTTCTCATTTTCTTTCTTCACTTTGGTTCCTTTCAGGGAGCAAAGAGAAGCGCAGGTCTTTACTCTCCTATTTTAAAACAGAACTTCTCTATCTTGGGTCTTCAAGTAGCAAATATTTCATAATACTCTGCTACACCCATGGTAGACGTGTTTGAATGTCATCACAAATTCCTCCCTCCTGGACATCTTTTCAGTTTGGTTCAGTTACTCAGTCATGGGGGCATTAGTGAGGAAATCTGGTCTCTTGTTATAAGAACTTTGCTGTTAACCAGTTGTATGATGATGAATCAGTGGCCTCTCTTGAACTGATTTTCTTAAGTGTAAAAGAGAGGGTTAAATGAATTTTATTTAGTATTCCCTTTGGCACCAATGTGCTAAATTTCTATGAATACAGTGATTATATGGTCCTAAATACATAAGCACATGAACCAGGCATTCTTATCCACAACTAAAGAACTGGGGGGAATAGGATTAAACTAAATCCACACCACAGTAAAATGACAATTTGGCCCATACCACTGACCAGTGTCCCCTGGACTATCCCTTTATGTGTGAGTGACCATGATTTGGAGATAGGAGGAAAGACAGACTATGAAGTTTGAAAATTCTTAACCTGTTTGTTTTAATATTAAATTTTTGAAGAGAATTTCTTCATACTATCAGGAAGTGAAGGTAGGAAACAAGATGTAGCCTTCATAGCTCAGATATTTATCTCTTTGCCTTCATAAGTTTATGTTAGGATATCACCCCAAAAATGATCACTTTGAAGTGATTCTAGCTATAACCTAGTCCCAGTTGCCTCATTAGAATAAGAGCTTTGGGTCAGTCCTATGTCCATGTCTAGTAATTTTATAAAGATACTTTGTTAGCAAATCCATTATCTGTTGACTGTCTACAGCACATATACCTCTCAAGGGTGGCTATGTGCTACTATATAACAAGAACTCATGACCTCTGCTCTAATAGGCCTCATTTTAAAATGAAAGGCAGAATAAACACAGAGAGGCATTTTTAATTATTAATGACAATTAAAGGGAGCCTTAGCACAAATAGTTCCAAAGACATTTCTATTTGGCTTAGAATTTTAATATGATTTTGACAGATCTATTTACCTAATTATAGTTTATCTAGGATAATATTAAAATGAACTTATATTCTCTAAGCACTTACTAACAGCAGTAGAAGACATGGCAAAAGGCCTGTTGGTTACAGCAGGAGGCTGGTCCAGGATTAGCAAATGTTTTGCAAAATATACATAACGAGGAAAACCCTCATGTAGATAACCAACAATCGGATATACATAAAGCCACAGATGGTGGTAAAAAAAAAAAAAAAAAGCAAACCCTCTCTGTAACTGAGCACAGCTGGGCAAGGACGCACAAAGGCGCTGAAGGGGATTCACGGGGTGACCGGAGCCAAGATGGTTAGTCTGTAAAAGCTCCGTGCGGATGCCCTCCTGCAGCATGTTTCTCAAACATCTTGAAAAATGTTCCCGGTCCAGCTGTTTCTTGGAACAACGTAGACTTTTATGACCTCTCTTTTTTAGTCCCATTCATTATTTTATTACCATGAATAAAGAGTGGATCTTAGACAACTGAATGTTCTAGTTACTTAATGACCAAAATCATGGAAATATTTTCAATTTAATAGATTAAAGAATTCAGAAAAATATCTTGAAATTGATGTTTCTAGTCTTATCTGCTCACTGATTGTCGGTCCCACTCTGCGAGCTCTTACTCGTTCCCACCCTGAAGCCCTGTTACTTGCTATTAAGTTATAAATTGTATCTTCCCGTCTATGATTCTAGTTGGAGGAGAGCAAGTCTCCCCCTGATTTCATCTCCATAATTACTTTTGTAAGAAATTATCTCAGGCAGACACTTTTATTTAGTCATGATCATGTGTTATATCGAATGGCTTTAGTCCTCCTTAGGAACAATTTCTGTTTACCTTCCTGTTTTATGAAGACCTGTCCAGTTTTAATACTTTGCATTTCAGGTTGCCTGAGAACAAACCAAATGTGTGCTTATTGATGACCTGTGAAGAGAGTATTTAACAATCAGTGACATTTGATTTAACACATGTACTTAGTCAAACTATATGCTTGGAGGGGTAACTTTTCCATCTTTAAGCTGTATAATAACAATCAATGTCCTAACATAAATTTATAAATGTAAGGAGATGAATATTTGGGCTATGAAAACTAGATCTTGTTTCCTACTTTATTTGCAGATAGTGTAAAAACTCTTTATCAGAATTCTAATATTAAAACAAATAGATTAGGAATTTCAATCCAAGATGAAGAATACAAGAATAACATAAAGAAATTAATTAAGTTTCGTGTGCCTGTAATTACACTTCAAATAACATTATATCAGTACTATAAGTATTTTTGTTATCTTTCTGTTACTGTCCAATAAATATAGCAGTAACTTCTCTTCCTACATAGAAACCAAATATTAAACTAGTTTTAAGTTAATAGGACATGCAGATAATGTATAGCATGTTTCTCTAGAAAATATTGCCATACTCTGCTAAGTAGATTGTTGTTAAAATGAACAAAGCTCTGATTTCACAAGAGATTATATATAAGGTCGATTGTATAAATTTGGGTAGGTTTGATGAAAGGAGTGTGAACATTGCAGCAGTATAATTATATCATTTTCCCTTATGGGCGCCAGTCATAATAGATCCAAGGGTTAGATGGGGAATTAAATGCAGTACCAACTTTATTTCTGGATCAATTAGCATAGTTTTGCATACAAGGAATGAAAATCACCAAGTAAAGCTGACTGAAAAATAAGGTAATTTATTATCTCACGTAACAAGAAGTTCCTAAGATCTGCTCCAGCATGTCAGGGCTCTGGCGTTATTTCTGTTTTTCTGCGGTTTCTGTTCTCTATGTGTTGGCTTTGTTCTCAGGCCGGAAGTAAGAGGACTGTGTTAGTTACAGGTGTAAGTTCAGAAACATCCAGACAGAAACATTTAGAGGAAGAAGAAAAACTCCACTCTTACTCGGAAGTAAGCAGGTTTTCTGTGGAAGCTACTGATTTCCCCTCACATCTCGTTGGCCAGAACTGGGTCACATACCATCCCAAATCCTCGCAAAGGTGATGGGTTCACCATGATTGTTTTAGGTAAATAAGAATATTCTGTAGCTGGGGCTAAATCACCTTTTTTTTTTTTTTTTTTTTTTTTTTTTTTTTTTTTTTTTAAGCTACCGAGAAGGAATAGGTTTTGGTGGGAAGGAAAAGGCAGAACAGGAAATGAATACTGAGCTGTGATCAAGAGTATCTGTTCTGTTACCCGACACACAGGGTCCCTGGTAAAGTCAAGTTGCGTTTCCTACCTGTTTCCCTCTGTATGGAGCTCACCCCCTCAGAGGCAGGCAGAGGAAGTGGAAGATGGTAAGCCTCTTGAAGTTAGCCCCTTCTCATCTGCCGACCACATGCAGGAACAGCCGCGTGAAACTCTAGCTCTTCCTACAGGTGTGCGTGCCAGGCGGCAGGAGAGAGAGGCAGATCCAGGAGTAACAAGAAGCAGAACAAGAAGACTTTTGCCCTTATCTCACCAATAATACGCCACTTCTCTTCAGGGAAGAGTAAATGAAAGGATTGAAAGAGCAGTAGATATTTACTTCCATTTTACTCCCCAAAACATGTTGATAGAATTTCTTTTTTAATTGGTGGAAATTCTAGAATAAAAGACAAGGGTTTTCCTATCAATGAAGAACACAGCAGGGGCAGGGGAAGGGCAAACTAGCTTTAGGTCCTATCAACAATCTTGTAGGCCTTCGTCTATCCTGCGGTCATTCAGCGATTCCTAATCTTTACTGTGCGGGGAGCTAGGGACTGGATGAGGACTGTGAAGCAGGTCTGGGCCCTGCCCTGAAAGGACTGCCTGCTCTCTGTGTCCACCGTGGGTTAGCAAGTAACTATAATACCTAAAAGAGTCACGCCAGTACTCTCCGCTACAAAGTGCTATAGATAAAACAAGGCAAGAGAGATTTTTTCGGCACACTGGGTCCAAGAGGACTCTAGCGAAGAAATGAAACGAGTTTGGGATTTGAGAAGATGTATAGGTTGTTATTAGACAAGCTACAGGAAGAAAAGGACTTAAAGCGGAGGGAGGATCCGGGTCGAGGCACAGACACCTGGGACCAGAGGCTGTGTTCAGGGTAAACCTCTGTGGTTCAAAGATGGTGCCCACAGCTGGGTGTATCACCATGGCAGAAAATCAGCTGATTAGGGAGGTTAGGGTCAGGTTATGATGAGTTTTAACTCATCCGGAAGCAGAATACTGTTTTCGTCTCTCCACCCTGACCTTTGCAGTGAAATCCTTCAGTGCAACATATACACTGTTTGATGTATCTAGTTAGAAGAAAATAATTAACAGGCCTTTGTCATGAGACTTGAGGGTAAATACAAAAGAAATAGAATACACAAATTCTTTATAAAACAAATATAGAGCATGTGCCAAAATTACATTCAATAATAATGTAAGACAATGAGGCAGTAGTGCCATTGCTTGTGGCAATTGTTAAACTATTTTTAGAGCCAATAGCACCTAATTCTGATGTCTTCCCAAGTGTCTAATTCAATCATACTGTCATTAAATATTTATCGTATGCTATGTGCTAGATAAAAGTCTCCATCGCTAAGGGAGGATTTGATTTTGGGAACCCTCCCAAAGTCGTTTGTATCAAAGTCAGCTGAATAAGGTGGCCGATCAGGATAAGGAATGTGATTATAGACTAAAACTCTGGTGCAAGTATGAAATGAGATTTTTTTCCCTTTTTTTTTTGACCTGTAAACTGTGAAGCATAAAATTAGAACTATAAAGTTACAGCACTTTAAAAAGAGAATCACAACAAAGCATTTCAAGCAAAGGCAGCATCACTGAAAAAAAAAAAAAAAAAAAGTCGGGCTTCCTGCAGACTCCTTTGAAGGTCACGCCTCGTTTGGATGCCTGAGTCTCCCTGTGCGCTTGACCACGAGCCTTAGTCCGTCGCAGTCACACCTCAGCCGATCAAGTTCTGTAGCATCCGGAGGAGACAGCATTCCTTCAGCAGCGTAGAGGGCACGGAAATCACTGTGGTCTGCGGCAGCCCAAAAGCATCTTTAAAAAGCTTCGGGCCCAGCACGGACCTTCAAAGCAAATATTGGAGAACAGAATAGTATTTACAGAGTCGGGATCTGTGTTCTGTTTAATATTATCTTCAAACGAAAGTCAGATTGGAAGAACTGAGATTTGTATAAAAAAGGTCTCAAATACATAGATAGACTATTCTGTACAATTATGTATCATTAATAGTTATATATTAATACCCAATTACATTTTATAAGCATATACTGTATTTGCATGTGAAATAGGTGTACAGCCTTGGGCAGCCTTGTGACGTTTATCAACCTGCGCCTTAAAGTAACAGGTGTAAATCACTATTCACATCTCGAAACCATCACTCACGTCAGACAGGAAACAAAACAGCTTTCTGGAAAGAGCAGCAATAATAATAGTAGGAGTAACAATAATAGTAGCCTAAATAATTGAAACGAAAACGTAATAGGGAGAGAAAGGGAGCGATACCAATGGAATAACAAGGAACAAGAGGAAAACGTTAGGTTGCAAAAGTTAGATTGCAAAATGGCTTTAGAGGAAAAGCACTTACAAGTCACATTTCTCTAGTTATTTGAGGGAAAGTGGCCAATCAGGTTAGAAATGTTTACTGAGAATTAAAAAGGGAAAAACACCCCCTAAGTGTAGATTTCCAGTTCTCTCCTTTATTTAGCAAGGATGCGCCAGCACAAAACCTGCGTCCAAAGCTACGTGGCCTCTCGCCCTGCGGTCGCCCGGGTGTTGTCCGCCCAGCGCCAGACCCTGCCTGGCCGGCAGTGCGCATGCGCAGCCGTGTTCCCCTCGGCAGCAACGCAGCCCGCGAGCCTGGGCGTTGGAGGGCCCGGCACCTGGCCGCTCTGCCCTCGACGCGCTGGCGGCAGCAGCGCGGATCAGCGCAGACGGGTCCTCGGCCCAAAGGCGAGAAGCTGCCAGCTCCGTCCTGGGCGCGGCCCCACCATGCTCTGCAGGAGAGTCTGCGTTGTCATTTCTGACAGTCACAGAGTTGGACCTCTGCTGACCCTGGAGACAGTAATGTAATTCCGCTCTCAAGAGGAAGGAACGACATGAGACAGAGGGCAGCCCTGGCCCCCTCTGTGGCTCCAGAGGGAGGCTCCGCCTGGTCTGGGAGGAGCATGTCCTCTTTTTGACGCCTCCATGTAGCCCCCTCGCCTTGGCCTGTTTGGAGGCTGTCAGCGGGGGCCCGATTACTGCCATTTAGAGAAGAGGAGGGTTTCAGGTGAATGCCTACTGCGGGACCTGCAGGGAGACCGCGCCTCGCCCGCAGAAGCCCTGCCTTGGTGCCCCGCACGTTGGCACAGAGCTCCCCACAGCAGCGAAGCGAGTCCCGTTCATCCCTCCACCGCCTGAACTTCGTTTCTTTGACTCATTTACATGCGAGTCTTTTGATTCTAGGTGGGACTGTGAATGCAGGCTCCTCCGCGGCTCACAGCTGCTGTCGCGGTGCCCTGAGCAAGCGTAGAAGACAGCATTAGGTGACAGTGCCGCTGCCTGTGGCAGTCTTTCTGAATCGTGGGGTTTAGTTCCAGCCAATTTCAGATTAATTCTGATCTAATCTAGTTCCACATCAAGGTCTAGTTGGGCATCACGGTCTTTATAAGTACCATAAACAGCAACTTGGAAACCTGCCAGATCTATAAAGGCATCTACTAATATTTCTCAGGGATTTTAAAAAATAGAATAGTCTGTTTCCATAAATCAATAACCTAATCAACAGATTCTCTAAGAACCACGCTGTCCCTGGTTTAAAAAAAAAAAAAGTCTGATAGCCATGATAACTAGTGCTGGGGACAACTTGACCTCCATGTCCCATCTCACTGGAAGTCCTGTGCCTCTCTTTGTCCTCCTTCGGGTCAGTGAAAGATTACTCCACGATTCAAAATCATATCAGATTACACTCCTCCTAAAACCTCCCTGAGACTTCGCATTGCCTCTGGGATAACTCAGAAGCCCTTCCCACCTCCCACTTCCTGCTCTGCCCCCAGGAGCCCTGGGTGTGTCCTCGCAACCCTACCCTACCTGATGAGCCTCTCACCTGGTAACCCAGCTAGCCTCTGCAGCAGGAAAAAATCTGAGACCTGCACTTTCCTCCTGGTCAAACCTCCTTTTGTTCCTGTGCTCCTGTCTTCCGGAAGCTTCCCCTGATCGCAATGATAAACAATTCAGTACCATTCTTGATAAATTCACTGCAACTTAAAGGGAACGCATTTTCAGTCTCCACCGTGCTCTCACAGCGCTTAATCATTCTGTCAGTCAATCAAGTGCTGTGTTCCAGAAAAGTTTTTAGCCCAGTGCTTAATTATATTTTAGAGTGATTATTCTTTAGTAAGCATCTGTTATCTACTGGAGATGAAAGCTGTTGGTCTCTGAGCATAGGTAGTTGAGCTCAGTCTAAACTTAATATGCTAATAGATTAGAATGTGATGTAAGTGAGGGTCGCTAACACACCCTGGTTGGTAGTGTGGGAGTTAGAACGATTTCTCTGAGAGTCGACGTAAGCTAAGTGTTAAATCGTGAATAAGAGATACTGCTTTGGTTTCTAGAAGAGCCTTCTCATGCTCTCATTAATGCACCCTTAACATTTCCTTAGTCATACAGGGAGTCCTCAAAATGTTTGAGAGTCATTCGTTAGTGATGCATTCATCTGTCCTTCATTAAAAAAAAAAAGGATTTAAGACTTTAGTAAGTGGTTGTAAATTAATTTGGGGTGGACATGTCTGGGACCTTGGCACTCAGTCTCTTGGGATGTCTCACTTCTCCAGGTGGCTTCCCCTTTCCATGTGATGTCCCATTGTCCTGGCCTCTCCATGTGGCCTCTCTCTGTAGGATGTACTGTACCTCCTTAGAGCTTGTCAGCTGAGACCCATGAGAGTGAAAGCAGAAACTGCTGGGACTCATAGCTGAAGGGCACGGCATCACTTCTACAGTATTGTCCTGGTCAAAGAAAGTCACAGACCAGCTGAAATTCAGGGAGGAGACATTGGTTTCATCTCTCCTACACATATGGGGGAAAGGAATTGTTGGTGGCCATCTTTGGAAACTACTGCATTTTCCCCTCCTCCCATCACCGTAGTCTCCATCCTCCCAAAGACTGCAACGTGTGTATTTGAACTTATTCAGTATGACACAAATTGGTTGTTATTAATGACTCTTGCCTGTGTCTAACCCCTAGCCTCATTCTATGATTCTCCCTGCATCCTGGAATTAATTTCTGTGTTCCCAATATTACCTCTTTGTTTGGTGGTACAATTTATGGCCACATAAAAATGCTGCTAGAATACAACTTCTTTGTTAACAGAATTAGCACTCTAATGTGTAACTCTTTCTCATCCTTCAAGACCCAGTTAAATCTGACTTCTTCCATAAAGTTTTTATTGATCATCCCAAAGAAAATGGGATTTCTCTCTTTCTAAAATTCATTGCAATCTATTTCTAGAACATAGGCCGGTTTCAATTATGGTTAGATACAGGCATGCCTTGTCTCTCTAATAACATAGAAAACTCAAGGCAGGTAATAAGATCTGCTCATTTTTGAATTCTCAAAGCACCAAGATGAGTCCATTACATAGAATAGGATGTGTTTTCATTGAGTTGGCGGGAGTCAGGGTAGAATGGCCAGGCTTCTGGATGAGGTTCCCACCCATGGGGTAAGGGAGTGTGGGGACCAAAATGTAACGTGGGGCTTATTTAGAAAGCCTTTATTTCTGGAATTCTGCCACTCACTACAACACAAACAGTCACTCGCTTCCTGGGAGGGGCCCGGATGAAAGTGTGCATGGGAAGCTCTCTAGTGCTATTTTCACATAACGTGTTTCAGATAAAGCTGTTTTTCTCCTCTTTCTAGTTGTAGCAAACACTAGTACCATTTTGAGACTCACTTTCCCTCTCTGGCACTCAGTTTACCTGCTGGTAAATAGCAAAAGCTACTCTTTATTGAGAATCTATGTTAAGGCCAGGTGCAGGGCTGGGCATTAATGCTGATCTCCATCATAATACCGAAAGCTGCATTTCTTCTCATTGCCTCCTTTTAAATGAAGACCAGATATGGAAAGAACTTAAATAACTTGCCCAAATTTTCTTGCCAGAACTAGGTTTAAGCTCTTATCTCACATGAATCCCAGGCAGCCCTATCAGGAATGTGGCTGATAAGCTCTGAATTCCTTTTAGCTCCTGCTGTGCTTCTTTAGCAGGGGTGTAAACTACAGTCTGCTGTTTCTAATCCCCTTCTCCAGTAGTTCCCCGGTACTGTTTTTATTCTTTTTATCTCATTCAGAACTTCAGCTGAAGTTTCCCTTATCAGTCATAGGCTCCTCAGATAGTGATTATCAATTATCATGTTCTGGTATGTCGTGCTACAATTTGTGTAGAGATGGAGACACAGTGTGGTTTGACCACGCAGGAGACCTCCCACGGAGGCTGGTGCAGAGCACCTTCTGACTTTGCTCTCGCAGGGTCTCATTTTGATTTCTGAGTCAAAGTCCCGGCTACCACAGGGTGGAGTTTTACTGGAAACCACTGGCCTTGTTTTGGGTGGACATTCCTGAATATGACTGAGGACATAATTCATCTGAAGCCGCTCCATGTTTTTATTCAATGTGTGCTTAAAAACAATAAATGTGGACGTTGGAAAATATTCCTTTTATAGAACTATTTATGGCATGTGCCAAGTATTTGTAAATCCAATTCTTGAGTCCTTCTTCCTAAATAAACTTTAATTAGTTTTGATGTCCAGAAAATCAGCTAGAACTTAACATAATTGTATCCTCCAGCACATTGTAAACATGTTATTTTGGAAGATCACAGAACTGTGGGGGACTTAAAATTTGTGTGATCTTAGGAAAGTCTACTTTCTCCCTGAGTTTTAGTTTTCTGTGGAGGGTAGAGGGGGAGCTCTAATAACAAACATGTACCTCATAATTTCATAGGTTTCATGTTAAGACCAAATTAGTATGTCAAAGAGCTTGCCATGTAAACAGTAGATTTTTTCCTATCATGGAAATACTCTCTTGGGATACATCTCAGACAACATCTTGCATGTGGATTTAATATGGACAGGAAAATCTAATATTCATTTTTTATGTTGTTGACATTCAGAAAAAAAAAAGCTGTGTTTCCCCTTCATGTGAATTTTAGATAAGAAAAAATAGTATCTTAACTAAGACTCTATACTAAAGACATGTATCTGAATAAATGTTAGAAATTATTTTGTAGAAGTGTGAATGTAATCAAATGACAAGTGAATGATGTTCTCCCAGTCATCATTTATCCTCCCAACATGAATAAACATGAGGGACCATGCCTTCTTCTTGACCCTGTTATCTTTCCAACTTGAGAATAAGTGAGTGAAAGAGATCACTAAAATCAAAAGTCGTTTCAAGTATTATTTTGATTGTTATAATTTCAAATGTAATTTCATCTTATTGCCAGGTTAAAACATCCAATTTTGTTTCTAACTTATTTGAGAGTGATATGTGGATGACTGAATACCTAAATCAGTCTCGAATAAAGAATGACAAAAGTTTCAATCTATTAAAGAGAAGCAAGAACCAGCCCCCAACCCCCACCCCACCCCTGCTTTCATGGCATCGTAACTACATCGACAAAGGCCGAGTGAAAGGGTCAGACATTTGCTGCCAATCTCATCCAAGAGGCGCTCAGTTACGAGCACATGTTCAGAATCGATAAAGTTTCAAGAAAGAAGGTATAAACTCTTAGCTGGTCTTGTTCTCCAGTTAGCAATCTAATGTGGACGACAGCATTTTTAAAGAGCAGTTTCACGGTGCTATCAAATCCTAGACTTTTCGTTTGCCTCTATCTCAGCAATTCTTGAAAACATAATACTTCAACGATGTTTGGCCTAAGAAGATTCTCTAAAAGGCAAGCGAGACCCAGAGAAGAAGGGCTGCATTGACCATAAGTAGTCCTCACTGTGTTATGGACTGAATAAATGTATAATTATCAAATAGGCTTAAATCCTTCAAAAGACAGGAGTTTGAGATCATTGGCTCTATCCTTGGATACGTCCGTTTTGTCTCCTTTATGATCCACTGACACACATAGGTTTTACTTCATCTTGATCGAAATAATTCTGATTACATTTGCATGTATCTCAGTATCCGTAGTACAAAAGATTTTTCTTGATTCTTTTTCTCATTCATCCAACAAATACTTTAGAGTACTTACTATGTTTCATAGAAATAAATAAAGAAGGAGCCCCCCTTCTGGGATTACATTCTAATACGGAGCCACAGGCTAATAAACACTAAACACAGTAACGTAAAGTGTGTGCTGTAACAGTAATCAAAAAAATATATATATTGGAAGGACAAAGCAAATAATAGCAGGTAAGGGGACAAGGGAGCTTGAATTGTGGAAATGGCTTGAAATTTTAAATAGAGTTCCAGGAGTCGGCCTCAGGGAGGAAGGGATGCTTATCAGACACTTGGAAGAAATGTGGGAGTTTACCTGGGGAAGAGCGCCCAGTGGGGGCACAGCCAGAGCAGAGTCTCAAGGCAAGCCTTCGGAATGTGCCGGAAACAGTAAGGAAGCCAGTGCTCCTGCAGCGGGTCCATACCTTATTTTTTCTTTTCTCCCTTCCAATATATAATTTCTTTTCTTTTAGGGGAATTTATTTTCCCAAAAATATAAAGTATTTGTTTTGTAAAATAGCATCTATCATAAAGTGATTATTAACCGTGATATAGGCATTCATTTCTTTCTCTTAGGAAGAAGCACAGTTCCCCTGAAAATATTATAATGAAAAAAGAAACTAAGGAACTGCCCCTTCCTTAGTAAAATGCACCGAATGAGCCCAGTCCACTTCCAGCTGCCCCAGCCCCAGCCTGTCGGCTCAGTGTCCTGCCACGGTGGTGCCATCTCAGCCTCTGAGGACCAAGGCCCTGAAGCTTTTCTGTGCTCCAGCTGGTTCTCAGAGAGGGGCTGGTAAGACATTAACTCGAAGGGGTAAAGGACTCATAGGACAATACATTTCTCCTTAAAAGAACGAGTGTCTAATAGGAGAATTTCAGCTGGCTCTCGGAAATTAAAGAGATTTTATATTTAAATTAGTTCTCTGTCTCACAAAACAAAGGAACATCTGTTCTCATCACGAATCAAAGTGCCTCGCTGGTATAAACTAGCATATATTAATATTATATGCTATATATAATATATACACATACACACATACAAATCATGTATATTAAAGAACATATACTAGATATTAAAGAATTTAGAATATAGGACAAAATTAAATTTCATTATCGTCACCAGAGCAAGAGAAATTTAATTAACTCACAGAGTTTGAGGGAATATTCCATCTTTAGTTGATGGGAAAAATTAGATGTCTCACTATACTAATTTGAAAAAAGCTAATGAGGTAGGAAGCAGACTCATGTCTTAAATTATACTACATCAGGAGGGGCTAGTTTGAGATTTTGTAGTAATAAATAATTTCATTAAAAATTACCTTTATAAAATGCTAGTGTCTCCAGGGAACGTCAGAAACGTCACTATATCCTTCTCCAGGTAATTGATAAAGTCCCAGAGCAAATCAATAGGATAGCATATGACTGGAATCTCTAATAACATGAAAGCCTCTTTAGGGAAGAAATAGGTGTATGTCTTTAGACTTTCATGTGTCTGTATATGGTAGAGAGGAAATTAATTGAAGTAGAAGGTAGCTAGAATTTTAAAATATAATCATTAACAGCTTCACAGTTATGTTGATAGCATTCAACAGGATTACCTTCTGGGGCAGAAACATATCATTTCCTACTGTTCTCAGAAAAAGAAAGAAGTGAAAAGGAAGACATGTTCACCAGACCTCTTAGCAAAATGAGTTCTCTGTAGAAACATGGGGTCCACTGCCAAACTTACCCTTTAACTTTACAACATCAGTAGTGTAAAATAGCAGTCCTGTGAAATTACTCATTGAACTGATGAAATTAAAATATTTTTATTCTGCACAGGCACACATGTAGGAAAATCTCACTTCAATTATAGCTGTTAAAAATCTGAAGTCATTTTCCCAGCTAGCATTTGGCTATTCCACTGAGAATGAAGGAATCTGGTACAATAACAGTTCTTATTAATTCACTGCTCTTCATTTTAAAAGAATATTATAATTTCTTTGTGATGTAAATTGTTTGGGCAATATAATGGTGTGGCGCCTTGTGACTAAAAAGTTGACACACTAGAAGGACAAAATATTCGGGAACAATAGCTAACATTTACTGTTGGGCACTTTTTAAATGTTCTCTGTAAGATAATTTTTATTTCTGATTCACTTTTCTTTTAGCCTTTCCCAAAAGGGATTTAAGTTAATTACTTTTTCTAATGTGACTTTGATATTTCAGTTCCCCAAAATCTTCCAAGAAATATGCAGCTAAAATGTCATTCTAGTTCTTGTATTTTCTTAAAGATGCTGATATTAAATATGGATGTCACACTGGAAAATTCCACCAGAAGAAAAAGTTAAACAAGGCATAAAATTTACATTAGTAACATCCCATTAACCCATCATCTAAAAAGCTTTTGTTACATGATTTTCATCATTTATGAAATTATTTTGGTGTCTCTTCCGGTCTTTTTTGCCTATAGGAATGAACCTTGTTGTACATTTATCTCCATCAAAATGTTGTAGCTGCATTTGGCATTATTCCTTCAACATTCTTCCCTTTTTGCAAAAGGATGAAATTAGCTTTGCTTAATAATAGTCATTCCTCATTACTCTCTCTGTGGAAAACAACTTGAAAGGCACATTATTTAATTAAAGAAAGTTTTTCGAATTGCCCTTTAAAACCTTCGTTTTATATAACCTATTGATTGTAAAACCAATTAGTCTTACATGTAAAAGTTTTATTGCCTTTAGTATAACCCCCTTACATGCCATTGGGAGAGCCATCATTGTAAAATGCATGTAGTTCCTAAATTTTAAACGAGGTATTCTAAAGGATCACTGCTCAGTGTTTAAATTTGAAAAAATATTTTCTTAAATAAAAATAGTCTTGTAAATGATGATTGATTTTCTAGGGTGACAACTAAAGAAAAATATTTGTAACACTTTTGTTAATCATACATTTAGAAATAATAATAATATTCTTAAGAAAATAATTGACAAAATAATATTATAGCCCTAAACTACATGTTAAGACAAGGTCAAGAAGAGAGCACTGAGCTAGGAGTGCCCTCAGATCCTGCAGTTAGGGGCCACAGGCAATCATTAATCAGAGAGGGTAATACCCTTCTATGAACGATACTGTAGACCCAGTATCAATGTTGATTTAACTTTCTATTTCTGCCACACATTACCACAAGCTTAGTAGGCTTAAAACAACCCAAATGTATTATTTCACAGTCCTGGAGGTCAGAAGTTTGAACTGCCTCCAGCAGTTACTCTGGTAGGGGCCATAGGAGGCTGACGTTAACCAGATGGACTCCTATCTGGAGGCCATGGGAAAGAGCACTTCTCAAACTTATTTGAAGTCATTGACAGGATCCAGTTCCTTGAGGTTGCAGGACTAAGGTCCTTGTCTTCCTTACTGGCCATCACCTGGGGGCCACCCTTGCCTACTAGAGGCCTCTCCTGAATCTTGCACGTGGGCCCCTGCGTCTTGGAGCAACAAGCACAGAATCTTTCTCAAACGTAGCATCTCTGTGACTTTTCCTTCTGCCACATTCTTCTACCTCCAGCTACTGAATGTTCTCTGCGCTTAAAGGCCCATGTGATTCAATCCAGGATAATCTTTCTACTTTAAAGTCTAACTGTAATCACATCTACAATGTCCCCTTTTCCTGACAAAGTAACATCTTCACAGGTTCATAAATTAAGGTACGGGCATCTTTCAGGGGACATTATTCTGCTTCCCACAAATATGATATGATTTGAGCTGTTCTCCCAGAATTGAATTCATATGTACGAAAGATGGCTGCTCATGCTCCGAGAGCAGCCAACATCACAGAAGAAAATGATGCCCACCAGCCTCACAGATCAGAGCTGACCCATACTCTCTTGAGCAGTTCATAATCTTATCTCCACTGGGGAGCACCCGGATAATTCGCTTGTGCTCACATACTCTCAGACTCCAGCTACTGCATTTGATAAGCTATGCTGTGCCTTGTGCTTAAGTTCTAGTGGAAAAATTAAAGGAGTTTTTATGTAAAAACAGAATGATCTGTTTCACTAATGTTGTTCTAATGCATTGACATAAACAATGGTGTTTTAGATCACTTTCACAAAAATTCTCCCCAGAACAAGAAAGGATCTTCTTTTATCTATTTTTCCTCAAAGTAGGGAGTGCCTTTGACATCCCAAGTAGTTCCAGCGAATCATCAGCAGCTCTGCCGTATAGAGATGCCAGTACACATGTCCAGGGGGATGAGGAGACATTCTGGCGGGATGGTGATGGGAATGTCTCATCTATTATGAGACTGGTAATTCAGATTGATCATTTCACTTATTAAAAACATATAATATAATGTGAAATTGATAGAATATATAAATCTTGTAGAAAATAAGAGTAAACAAAAGCATTTGAGATTGAAATTATCCCAGAAACACTTCATAGGAAATTTGGGTCTTGAACTAGAACTAAAAAAATAATGGAGATGGTTAGCATATAATTGAATTTATACTTAGAAATGCTTTTTTAACAACCCTTTGGAAATCATTAGGACACCAGCTGATTGCTCTGAAAATTGACAGATAAAAGGAAAAATGTGTTTTTCCTGTCTTTACAAGAACTATATTTTCCAATAATCAAAATAATCGACTGATGAAGAAAATCTCTTCTTTTCAGAAATATTACAGTTAGTAATGATGGAAGAAATGATAGAATTAGAAAGTCACTGTTTTGCAATGTTAATGAAGTAACTAATTTAGGCAATGGTCCTCTGTGACTAAACTCATTAGTATAGATATTGAGGGAGAACTAGACAATAGAGGGACCAGGTTTTCATTATGACTAACAGTGAAAAACCAGGATGTTTTTTTCCTCCTGAGGTAATGTAATTTGAAGTTGTCCTGTTATAAAGTTGAACCTGAATCTGAGTATCAATCCATAATTTCCAGTCAAAAGGAGGTAGAGGGAGAGAAGTAGTTAACTAACATCAATGAAACAGAGAAATCTGGAAAGAGGGACATTTTATAGGACAAGTGACACAGTTTCTGCCAAAAGTTAATGGCATGGGAAGAAAGCAGGAGAGAAGGATTGGCATGCTTTAGAATAAAAAAAGAGACCTGGGAGACTTAACAAACACAATATTAGGATCTTTAATTGAACATATCAACTATGAACAAGACATTTTTGAGACAATTAATTTTTTTAATATGAACTTGATATAATACAAAGACATTAGTGTTAATATATAGGTAAGATAAATCACTTATTTTGTGAGAAAGTGTCTGTATTTTTAGAAGTGGCTTCTAAAGTGTTTAAGTGTAAGATTGTATGCTGATGGAATTTGCTTTAAAAATCTTCATCAAAGGAAAAAAATAAATCCAAGGTGGCAAAACCTTGATAATTGTGGACTCTCGATGATGGAGATTCATTATACCATTTCTCTTTTGCCATACTTTGGTAGTTATAAAACTTTTCATTAAAAATTTTTAGACTGCTCATTTCCACTTAATTATATGCCTTAAATCTGTTGATACATATTTTAACAAAGAGTAGTGGTATTGTGTTATATTTCTGTAGTGGCATGAGTGGATATCCATATTTATTAAGTATTGTTCTCTTAAATTGCTGGTTTCTTGCGGTGTTAGTCTAATCTCCTTGAGGCTCTGTACCTCAGAGCCTAGGTTAATTGATAAGGCTCCTTAGGCTCCTTTTTTTTTTTTTTTTTTTTTGAAATGTCCATTAATAGGCCATCTTCAATCAGAAACACATTAGTTCTGCTAATATAATTTCTGTGTAATTTTGCCCTATTCCAAGATTTGAAGAAGCTAATCGTGTCCTAACAAGGGAACAAGAACAATAATTGATCACATTTGCTTGGCCTTAGAGAGGAGGGCAGTGATCAGTCTTGGAAGACTGACTTAATGAATTCGGGAAGTGATGGATGCCCCACACTGTCACGCTTGCTGTACCTTCTCTGGGTACACTGACTGAAGGACGTGGTCTGTTGGGAGATGCAGCATTATTTGAAAGTATTAGGTGTAGCTGCTGTCAGGGGCAGATGCTTTCTCTATTTCTATAAAAATTGCAATTTCAGTTTATCTTTGCCTTTTCCCAAAAAAAATTTAACAATGCTAATTCCATGTGTATTTTCCCCAGTAGTTAATTATAATCCTTTCCCTTTATTAAGTTTTATTTCCCAGTCTTAAAGAAAAAAAGCAATTAACAAAATGACTTAAAGGCCAAATGAGAGCAAATCTCATTTTCTTAGAAGACCCTGTCATTTCCTTATAGTTAAATTTCTGTTTTCAGAGGAGGGTAAGGAAGAGAAGGTAGCTTGATATTAAAATACTACCCTTCAAGGTACATTCCATAAATGTTAACTTGAGCAGAACTCCTCTCAATTTTTGTAGTATTGAGACACTGAATCCAGTTGCTCGGTGTTTCTTGTTGCATTTCCCACTCTGTTCTATAGAGCAAATTTATTTACAGGCAATTTAAGCTTTGGATGAAGCTCTGGTTAATTCAGTTTCTGGATAAAAGAAGGAGTAATTCAACTTAAAGTTCACCATAGAATTTTAATGATAGAGGTGAGAAAGCAAGGAAAGATACAAACCTCATTAGTGATATAATGAGAAAAGAACTCAAGTCTCAGATAAATGGTACTAGCTCCTAAAGTTTTGTTGTGTGCTATACCAGCATTAGAAAAAAGGGTAAGGTTGGACATGAAGGACTTTGTGCACCGTCCTAATGGTGCCATTTTTCCTCAGCTCCCTAGCAACCCCACTTTTTCTTTCTTTCTTCAGCCCCAAACAGATCATGAATCCTCTATCCCAGGTCTTGATCCTCATTTGTCAAATTAATTCCCTTTCATTTAAATTTTAGTCATGTTGTTACTATTTCATACTTTAAAATATTTTATTTTATTATGTTTATTGAGATATCATTTTCGTATAGTAAGATACAGATTTTGAACATACATTTTAATGTTTTGACCAATGTAGCCTGTGTACTCCACACCCCTATCATGATGATCAAAAGTTCCATCAGCCTAGAAAATTCCTTCATGACCCTTCTTAGGCTATCACTGCCTTGCAATCCGGAGGAAACTCCTGATCTCATTCCATCAACCTAGAATAGTTTTACCTATTTCAGAATTTCACATAATAGAGTAATAAAGGATGTACTGTTTGAAGTCTGGCTTCATCATAATACATTTGAACTTTGTTCATGTTGCTGAGTAGTATTCTGTTGAATAAATACACTTCAATGTATTCATTTATTTTCTAGTTCTTGGGCATTTGGGATCTTTCTAGTGTTTTACTATTATAAACAAAGTTGCTGTGAACATCCTCGTGTAAATCTATTAGTAGACCAATTTTAAAAAATTCTACTTAGGGGTGGAATCGTCATGCCATGAGGTAGGTATGTGTTTAAATTTATGAGAAACTGCTAAACAGTTTCCCAGAGAGGCTGTACCATTTACACATACGCCCAGCAAAGGAGGGTACAGTGGTCTCCCTTAGTCTGTGTTTTGCTTTCTGCGGTTTCAGTCACCTAGAGTCAACTACAGTCTGAAAACATTAAATGGAAAATACCAGAAATAAACAAGTCATAACTTTTAAATTGGACGCCCTTCTGAGCAGCATGATGAAATCTCGCGAGTTTCGCTCCCTCCCACCCAGGACGTGAGCCAGCCCTTTGTCTCGCGTCTCCACGCTGTTGACGCCCCTGGCGCATGAGGTACTCAGTCGCCATCTTGGATTATCGGCTGTGGCGGTTTCACCGTACCTGTGTTCAGGTAACCCTTTCTTTACTTAATAATGGCCCAAAAATGCAAGAATAGTAACATGGACAATTCGGAAATGCCACAGAGAAGCCATAATGTACTTCCTTTAAGGAAAAAGGTGAAATTCCTTGACTTAAGGGGGGAAAAATATATGCTGAGGTTGCTAAAATCTACAGTAAGAACGAATCTTCTAGTCATGAAATTGTGAAGAAGGAAAAAGAAATTCAAGCTACTTTTGTTAATCGCACCTCAACCCGCAAAAGTAACAGCCACAGAGCATTAGCACGTGCTTAGTTAAGATGGAAGAAGCGTCGAATTTGTGGGTGGAAGACTGAACAGAAAGCGTGTTCTGACTGACAGCATGTTGCACCAGAAAGCCTTGAGCTTCTACGAAGACACCAGGGCATAAAACGTGGAAGGACAGATTAACTCTGATTCTCCGTGGCAGTGCCCAGGGCATAGGATAAAGCCAGGCGTGGTGTACAGAGTGAAGAACCCACACGCTCTCCAAAACAAAACCAAAAAGTATCTTCCTATCAGAAAGCGCGGGCGGCAGCCATCTTGTTTGTGGAACAGTGCCACCAACGCATCGCGAGAAGGGTGAGTACAGTACAGTGAGAAGTTGTGAGAGAGGGAGGGAGGGAGGGGGCGAGACAGCGAGGCGCCACCCTCACCCAGCTTCAATTACAGTATCTTGTTATAATTGTTCTATTTCATTATTACTCTCTTATAAAGAAAACGTTATCACAGGTGTGTATGTATAGGGGGAAAAAAGTAGTGTATACATATAGGGTCATCCACTGGGGGTCTTGGAACGTGTGCCCCGTGGATTGGGGGGACTACTGTAGTTCCAGTTGCTCCACCATGACCAGAACTTGGTGTGATCAGCATTTTAATTTTGATTTTACCCATTCTAGTGGATATGTAGTGGTATGTCATTGTGGCTTTAATTCGTATTTGCTTAATGACGAATGATTCTGAATACTACTTGTGCTTACTGCTATTACACGTCTTTCTTTGCTAAATGTCTGTCTTAGTCATTTGTCTACTTGGTAATTCTTTACTTTTGGATAATATAAGTACTTTATTTTGGATCTAAATTCTTTGATATAGGTATATTGATACAGATATAACTATATTTTTTGCCACTCTGTGCCTGCCTATTTCTTAGTGACATATTTTGCTGATATATAACTTCTTTAAGTTTTTAATTTTGATGAAGTCCAATTTAACAGTTTTTTTCTTTCACGATTACTGCTTTCTCTATATTAACTAAAACATCTTTCACACAACAAAAAATCAAGGACACAACAATATTCTGTTTTCTTCCAGATAATTTATAATTTTAGCTTTCAGGTTTGGGTTACTGACTCATTTCGAATTAACTTTTGTGCACGGTGTGACCTAGAGTTCA
>CM053514.1:70957682-70986598 GCA_028627145.1 Eidolon dupreanum
ATCTGTGGGGACAGTGAGAGAATGCTTTGCACAGAGATTAAATTAGATTTTAAGATATTGATGTTATACAATTTGGCCAGGTTTAGGATTTTTTTCATATCTAAGGAAGGGATCATACATTAGGTTTCCTCTCTTATCTTGGATTATCAGCACTAGCTGCAAGGCTGTGAACTAGGCTAAGAGGTCAAGTACCCCCACATTGTAAAACCAAGTTACACAATTACCTATGTCAGGTGACAAAAGAGAAGTCTAAAAATTCCTGGAAAAGTCTAGGAGAGCAGCGGAAAAGATTTATTCACGTGGCGTTGTCCACGTATTCAATCTATTTCCAACCATCACCACCATTATGAGAGTGGGAAGGGGGAGCGTCACACCTTGACGGCTGGAGTTAGCACGGGATTGACGCCCAGCCTGGAGTGTCCCTGCCTGGATCACACTGAAGAGCGTGGGCGCTGCCAGCGGCCTCCTCCTTCAGAGTTCAGTGGGACAAGAAGGCATCGTGCCCTGTGGGCCAGGTACAGAAGCCGTGGAATGCAGCCAGCCACGAGCAGCCTTGAAAGGAACATGCTCCCCACGGGGGCAGGGGGGGCCCTGGCCAGGAGTGAGACAGGTGTGGGCCATGCAGACGCAGAGGGGAGTCATGAGCGATCAGATGCCTTAGGCACGCTAATTTCTGCTTTTGCCTCTTGGTCAGAAACAAAGCTTCAGGAGCACTGAGCAGATCCAAACACCCTAATTTTCGTTTTTTTTTTTTTTTTTTTTTTTTTTTTTTTTAAGACATCTAGGGCCAGTATAAGTAAAGATTTTCCCATTGACTACTTTTGAGATACCGGGAATTGGCCATCAGTTGCTAGAGATGAAAATACATGCAAATGGGAAGGAGGCTGCACATCAAGTACTCCCTCCATGTTAATCATGTAACATATGAGACACAGTTTTCAAAAGCACAAGGAACCCTTGCTTCGGGAAAATATAAATGTAGATAGACAAAGTAACTGTGAACAGTCCACACTAGTCTTCAATTCAGTGAGATTTCCTATATGATTTTAAAACAGATTTTCTTAACCATGTGAAGGAAAAAATTAAAATTATTTTAGCAGGATTTGCGAAATATAATCATGCATCTTAAATTCTAGAGTAGTGGAGATTGGTCTGTTTTTTCTAGTTCAGCCACTAATTAGTTGAGTGTCCATCCTAGACGAGGCACAGCTTTTTTCTAAGTCTATTACCTCACCTGAAAAATGAGGTAATAACTAGATAGTCTCTTAAAACATATGCAGGGTACTGTACTAATAGCTTTTGGGAAAATTACATAGAACTACAAAGTCCTGCCCTCAAAGGACCACCAATAACTTGACCCCACGAAAAACAGACCTAACATTTACTATATTTTATGCCACACATTTCAGTATGCAGGATTTGTTCAAACACTTACTGCTTCTGTTCTAGAATTACAAACACAAAGAAAGTAAGAAATATAAGTAGAATTGAAGAACTGTAGGGGAAGAAAATACTTTCCTCTACCCATCTTAAATTCTCCAGGGGGTGGGGGTCCTCTAAATGAAACTGGCCAAAGACAGATTAGCAATAGATGAACAAACAGAAGTTTATTAACATGAGCATCATGCATGTGTACTTGGGAGCACCCAGTGATGAATAACCCACAGGCGTGGTTAGAACTTGAGCTTGTGTACCAACCTAAGCCAAAGGACAGGGTGTTGGGGGTTCTGGGTGGGGGAGGCAAGTCATGAGAAGGTAACTAGGAAATGTATGGCAAATAAGAGTTGTTTAGTCAAGATTTGTTGTGCAGGTTTAAACCACGAACTCCTCCATCTAGAAGAGTTGTTAAGAACCCTCCTCTTGCTGGTACAGGAGAGGGAGAGATCTCTACCACTGGAAATCTCCTTCACGAAGGGAAAGCCTGGGCCTTGTTTTCAGAGCTTTTCCTAAGTCTATTGATCCCAATGGTCTTTAGCTCAAAATAATCTATATGCTAAAGAGGCATTTTTTGGAGTTGCATGTTCCAATACCCTTCAGAACCAAAACATACCATAACTTATCTATGAAAAAAAAAATGGCCCAGATAAACATAGCGACTGACTTTGACATCGAGGTAGAATTGAATTAGGACTCCAGTCTTTAAGATCTCATTCTTGTGTCCTTTCCACTATATTAATTATATATGAGGCTTCTAATTGAATACTACTTTCTAAACAAAAAAAATAAAACTTCATTACAGAAAGGGAATAATAAAAGTGTTTCAAGAGCTTTCAAGAAACCCAATTTTAAGAAAGGTTTTTTTTTTTTTACTCATCTCTCACCATTGATAGTAAGCACATACTGGTTACTATTTTAAGATTGTGCCTAGTTAACTTTTATGTTTATTCATATATTTATTCAATCATGAAACATATGGAGTAAGCCACTTTTAGGGGCCTACCAGTATTTGCTTTATAAAATTGCATGAAACAATATATCTGACCCCAGGGAACTTGGATTCCAGAAGGAAAATCAAAGAAGAACATTTTGCATAGAATCCTGAAATGGTTACAAGGGATTTCTAAGAGATTCTAAACTGAACAGATAATTATCTTGCATTTATAAAAGGCCTAAGCTATTCTCCCTGAAAAGGAGTAATAGAATCTGTAATTACTTTCATTTCATAGGGGACATAGACATGGATTCTAAAGATCTAATTGGTATGGTTGTTTTCTTAATTACTCTAATTGCTTTGTAGAGAACACTACCTTACATCCATTGAGGAAAGCTCAGAAGTCAGTGGTGACTGAGGACACCATTAGAAGCATTTTAAAAGTTCTACTGCATTGTATACTGGACAGTTTTGTTGCTCATTTCAGCTTCTGATGATCCAGCCATGCTGAAATGGCCCCCGTGTGTACCATGACCGAAGACATTGACTTTTTATCCCGATTTCTATGAATGAACGTGGAGGAACTGGCACCCTGTTCCATGGTGATGGTAGGGCCGCCCTTGTAAGAATTAGTATCCATGTCTGCATTGTCATTTCGATGATGCCAGGAACATTCCTCCCTCTCCCCAGTCCAGCTTCCCCCAGTCTTATGGATCTGGCTTCCAGGAATAGCCCTTTGTCCCAGTAAGGCATTGCTTCTATGAAAAATGAATAGGAAAAAAATGGTTTGTCGCATTATTCTCTGAAAGCAGGTTTTACTTGGGGCCAGGACAAAGGCAGGATGAGAGCATTAATCCCCTGCTAAGGGAAAGGCAGTGGGATGCGTCCGCTGGCAGAGAAGCTGTAGAAAGATGGAGCTGAGGACCCAAAAAAAAAAATAAAGACAAAATAAAAATTTTCATTTACTTTAAAAGATGTTTTAAATGGAACTAGTCTTGACTTGAGTTTATAGGCTCGCTGCCTTTTTTATGTACATTAGGTATGAACTAGTAAAGAATTCAGTAGTATTTGGTATTATGCCCTGGAGAAGCATCTCATTCCCAGTGAGAAGCTGTCTCACTCTTTGTAATGGATGTGTTCCTGAATAATTATTTGGAAATCAGAATTTGTCAGGTTCAACTGTATATCCCAATTTCCTTGTACCTACAAAGTTATGAGGAACAAATGAGATTATCCATGAGAAAGCACTATGAATATTTTAAAACTCTGTACAGCTGTAAATTATTTATGTGCTCTTTGATTTAAGAGATGGAAAGAATAAGAACAGTGCTAAGATCCTTTAATTAAAATAACCACTAATGAATCTAACATCCTTAGTGAAAGTTTCTTAAAGAATAATAAATTTCCAGGAAAACTCAGGAAATTCTCATAGGTTTTTACCTTTTGACCTACTTTTTCTATTTGCTATGGAAAAAGTACAGTGTGTCTGGGGATGGCTATTAGGAGGTAGAAAGGATGGAGAGAAAAGATACAAAGACATAGGTAATGTGAACATACAGTTTGGACCAAAACTCACGCAGAAGATTTCAGAAGATTTAGAAACAGTCTTTGAGATGAAGATTTGATGCTAAAAAGTATTTTCAGGATATTGCAATTGCAAATGGTGACAGTTGAACAGAATCTTACTGTTAGGCATATGCTAGAAAAGCAAGGATGTTCGGTTGATGAATGACATAGTTCGTATTTTAAAGATAGTTTGGGAAAGTGACAGGCGTAGAGGGTTGGGGTAAAGGGTACAAATTCTGAAAAAAGAATGAGGATGAGACTGAAACATGGGTGAAATCGGTGGAATGTTCTGTGCCATTTTAAAATCTTGACTCAAATAATTTTTATTAAGGTCAAGGGCGGGGGAAAGCAGACTGAATGCAGGTATCCTAGGAAGGGTGTTCTGAGATCCTACACAGGAAGCAGGGTCAGTGGAATATGTTAATATTGATCGATAGAAACTTTAAAAACAGGGTAAAGCCCCTAAAAAAAAAAGAAGGAGTCAATAAAGATTGTATAGTCCCAGGTGCATAGTCACAGAGTAGAAGACTCTGAAGCCAGAAACGCCATGCTTCCCATGCCGGTGCTGCGTGCGGCCCACCGCCCACTGACTCCACAGCTATTTAGTTCTTTTTTTAAATGACTTTATTGTAGCATAATTTACATACCGTAACATTTACCTATCTTAAGTATACGATTCAAGGGTTTTTAGTAAATTCACCAAGTTGTACAACAAATCGCCACAATCTAGACTTAGGCTGTTTGCATCACCCCTGTAAGATTTCTGTTTTCCATTCATCTTTGCTGCCATTCGCTGCTCCAGGCAACCACTAATCTACTTTCTGTCTCTCTATAGATTTGTCTTTTATGAACATTTTTTATGTAAACAGAATTATAGACTATGTGGTCTTCTGTCTGACTTTTTTCACTTAATGTAATGTTTTTGAGGTTTATTTATTTTATACTTTGTATCCACATTTTATTTTTTTTTTTATTGCTGAACGATAGATATACTACACTTTGTTTATCCATTCACTAGTGGAAGGACATTTGGGTTGTTTCCTCTTTGGAGCTTGATGAATAAAGATGCTATAAACATCTACCTAAAAGTCTTTGTTTGGACATTTGCTTTTATTTCTCTTGGGTAGAGATATTCAGGAATGGAATTATTGGGTCATATGATAAATCTATGTTTAAGTTTTTAGAAACTGCCGAACTGTTTTTAAAGTGACTATCCCACCAGCAATGGGTATGATTCCAGTTTCCCCAAATCCTCCAACAGTGCCACTTTCTTTTCTGATATAACTATTCTGGTAGGTGTAAAGTGGCATCTCATGTAGTTTTAATTGTATTCCTCTAGTGACTAATAATATTAAGTATCATATGTATTTATTTCCCATTTCTTTATCTCCTTCTCATGCTTCTATAGCTAAAACTTTGACTCGGTGGATTCTTCCAGAAATGTCTAGCTTGGGTGATGCCGTGAGGGAAATGCATGAAAGCTCACCAACTATAATGCTGTTATGGGTTTTTGTTTTTGTTTTTGTTTTTGTTTTCCTAAGTAACCAAGTATTTCAAAAACCTTACAGAGGAGAAATTCTGCTCTCCTAGAATTATAGTACAGACTCATAGTGTGATCACTTTTATAACATCTGGTAGAAAAGCAGGCTCACAATTGTGGAAGCTTGGGATGTTTATCTTCTTTAGGTTTGTTTGGTTTTTTTTTTTTCTTTTTCACTGAACTAAGGGCAAGACTGGACTGCATAGACACTTCTTGTTTCTCAGCAGAGGAAGAACAGCAGTATAAGGCAGAATTCCTCAGGAAAACAGTACTGATGCAAAGTAACAGTAATACCAGGTTAGAGGAACAAAATCCATAGAATCAAGTTTTCCTTTAATAACTGTGCTGATAAAAGATTACGCAGGAGTCAGAGTCCAGAGCCTCTTTGAAATGGATGATAGAATTTTTCTAATGTACAAACCCACTAACAGATGTAATTAGATTATGCTAACATGATAGTCACTGATTATCTCCCTAAATTAGATTGACCCTGTAAAGATCATAACTTTCAACAAAGATCTGTAAAGATCATAACTTTCAACAAAGGCGTGTTTTGCTTGCTGTATAATTTTCACACAGGCTCTAAGATGGATATCTTACAGGTGTTTTGAAGGCTCCCTTGACAGATCTCAGATGATTTTCTTTTCACCCCCGCATCATTTTTTAAGAGTGGGTTGTGCTGTAGCATCAAACCCCAAACTTGGTGCTGGTCCAAGTGCCTTGTTGCCATTGATGAATGTTTCCATGGCCAGTTTGTTTCCAGTACAGTCCACTGCCCTGAGAGTCCACAGGTGGTCGTTAGTGACTGCAAACTCTCTGGAGCCCCGTTTAGATCTCGTATCAAAAATGACCCAGAAGGTAACTTTATCTTTTTTTCTCAGCTAATAATTACTTTTTCGTGTTTTCTTGATTTGGTTAAGAATATCTAAGTGTTACAACTACTAGCTGAACTGCATCCTTCTGTACACTTTAATATGTTATTGGAATCAGTGATTTGGAGTTCTAGACTTCTATCTTACTCAGGATGTAAATGGAGGAGGGGATATGTATGAATAAAGCGTTATAGATATCTTTAAACTTACTACTTACAAATAAATAACTTCAACATTTTAGAAAGGGAAACACATCTAAAGTATTTTTTTCACCTCATCTATAAGTGAATTTAAAAGACAAAGGCTTTTAACTGACATAGTGGGTTTTTTTGTTTTTTTTTCTGTTTTGTTTTGTTTTCTCCTTTTTTTTTTTCTTTATTAGTGAAAAGTCCCAGATTGAGATCCAGATAATCTAGATCTGAATCTACACTCAATAGCTGGTGACTTTGGTTAAGATAAATCCTCAGATTCTCATCCTTCACATCAATAAAATAGAGAAAGTGATGCCAGTTTCTTCTATAAGGAAGAATTGATTAGATTAGATGTTATATACATAGATGCTCAATAATAAATGTCCTATTATTGTTATTGTTTTATGTGAATTAGTGTTCTTCATATTTTTTGATCCTCACCCTATTATTAAAATTTTTCAAACACACAAATAAGTATAAAAATAATATGTAGGGTCTATGAAGTAATATTTTAGGTTCAATATAAAACAGTCTTTTAAATATTTTTTTAAAAGTTGAAATTAAGATTTTCTCTAAAATGTTAATAGAAATTACTTATTTTTAATCTAATTTTTAGTAACCACAGTGTAATCAAATACACATTTTATATAGTTTTGGATTAGTAATTTGAATATCTGCCTCTGTTTTATTCATTTTGATGCTTGACTTAACTGACTGTCATAGTTAGCATTCAAAAAGGTTACCTAAAGGTACATCTATCACACTAGGTAAAAGTACATTTGATCTACCTAGCGAATCATGATGTTAATTTTTCATTTTCATTTCCATTTTGATAAACTGTGGCTTGTAAATTTCTATCCTCTCTCATGTTAATCCATTTTATTTGCAAAATAATTGAATAATGAGGTATTAATAATTGAATAATGAGGTATTTTAGTATTAAAAAATAAGTTCAAAACCCACTGGAACTCTACATTTATGATTGCAAAGATTTAAAAATGTCCAAGTTATGAAAGCATGTAGATGTATAAATTCTTATAAGATTACGTATATATCAATTTCAGCAATAAAAATATACATAGTGTTTGGAATATGTAATTCCAAACATTTTTTTTCAAAATACTCTTACACTAGTACAGGTTTTGTTATAGTTATTTGCTCACTCGTCAAAAATGAACCCCAAAAAAAAGTATTAGCAAAGATGTTGAGCAACCTGAATTCTAATACACTGCTGGTGGAAATGTCAATTGATACAAGCTCTTGGGAGAATTATTTGAAAGTATATACTGAAGCTAGCCATATGTATAAATGAGAGTATGTACTAAATGTTATGACTCAATATTTCTGCCTTGGAGTAAACGCCTAACATAAATGAGTGCTTGTAAGTAACACATTAGTAAGATTGTTCATAACAGCTTTATTCACAATAGCCAAGCACTGTAAAAACACCAGTGATAACAAGAGAATGTTCATCCTCATTATCATGTAGTATTACATTTTTTATTAATATAGCACAATTTTTTATTCAAAATATTTCTCGAATAAATTCCATGAATGAATCTCAGAGAGATAAGAATGAGTCAAAAGAGCCAGGCACAAAAGAATGCATGCTAGTTCTGTGTATATAAAGGTCAAGAATAGGCAAAACTACCCTATGACAATAGGGATCAAAATAGCAGTTATCTTTGAGAGGGTATACTGACTTTGAGGGTGTATACTGATAAATATAAATTAATACATATGTAAACTTTGACATATATATGACAATATAAATTTATCAAAAAGTACCCTTCGGATTCTCATGATCATAACTCATTCCGTTACAGAATACCATAGAGATTCTCCCATCCAAAGATCTTACTTTTATAAAATTAGCCATACCATCTTATAGCTGCTGGGATGGTTGAACAACGAGAGCACCCACAACTTGGGGAGCACGCAGTCTTCCTTCAGCATAGAAACTTGTTTTACCGAAGGTGACACGTCGCTGCCTGCTGTATAGTGCAAAGTCAATCAAAAAGTTAATTATTAATTAATAATTATTCATTATTAATTAAGTTTAATTTATTCTGGTGTCCCCACTGCCACACTTGACTGGAGTTGGGTAATAGTTGCTCATCATGATGGTCAGTGGAATATTTGCTCAGTAAATCCCCAAAGGTAGGAGATGGAAAGTGATGATTTAGAGCAGGAGTTGGCAGACTTTTTTTTACCTCTTATTTTTTTTTTTTTTTACCTCTTTTACCCCATCTGTCTCTCCCTTCTTCCCTCCCCGCTCCCCTCTGGTAACCACTAGTCTATTGTTCATGTCCCTGAGTCTGTTTGTTTTACCTGTTTATTTGTTGCTTTTAGATTTGTATCCCACATATAAGTGGTATCATGTGGTTTTTAACTTTTTTCGGTCTGACCTATTTCGCTTAGTACAATTATCTCAGGATCCATCCATGTTGTTGCAAACTTTTTCTATAAAAATTCAGATAAATATTTTAGGCTTTGAAAGCTATGTGTTCTCTGTCATAGCTGCTTAACTCCACAGTTATAGTGTGGCAGCATCCGAGACAATAAATGTTAAAAAAAAAAAATTGGTTGTATTTCAATAAAACTTTATGGACTCCAGCTTTAAATTTCATGTAATTTTCACACGACACAAAATATTTTTCTGCTTTTGATTCTTTTTCAACCATTTAAAATGTAAAGATCATTTTTAGCTCATGAGCCATAAGAGAGCAGTCAATAAGATAAATGGCTCTCAGGATTTGGTTTGCAGACCGCTGGTTTAGAGTTGTGCAATTCTAAGTGATAATGAACTCGTAGAGACTCACAGCCCGAAGTTCACAGGAGTAGGCAACATCATTTCTAGTAGGTTGTCACATTACAGTCTGTTGTCCAAAGGTGCTTTCATTTTTTGTTCCTTTAAGAAACACATCAAGCTTAATATCAAAGGCTTTGTTCCTTCTTTGACGTGATTTTAATTGATAGAAGTTCAAATAGAAGAAGTTGGGTTTACAAAAGATTCCACTGAGATATTTGAGGCTGGGTCATTCGTAGCTACGATATCAATAAGAATCATAGTGCTTTTCTGCATGGTCTCAGTTCTAATTTGATAGACAGGTTTTTTAAAATAACCTTTATTTTGGAAACTTCAAAGCAATGAGATACCTAAGGCACTCAAACACTTGCTTGAGGCCCACTGGCTAAATTCTCTGACTCTTTCATGGGTTTCCATGGGTCCTGACACATGAGGGAGTGTGTGTTCACTGACATTCTAGAAGGTCGAAGGATAAATAACTGCCTCTAACAGCATAGCATTTTAAAGACAGGCTTCTAAGTTGGTTCTCCTCAATTCCCTGCACTATTTCCCAAGACGTGTGAAGCAAATCTTTAACCTGATTATTGAATTGTCTGTCTCTTTCCTCTATCCAAAATTAGTTTTCTTTCCTATGATCAGTTATATGTACAATTTTAAATTTGTTATTTATATTCAGACTGACCAAACAGTGCAAACAAATCATGTGAAAGGGTAAATTTTTGGAATGACTTTACACAGATTTGTGCCTCACCCCCATCCAGCCTTAAATGAGGGGATCCCTCAGCGGCAGCAGCATGAAAAGAGGATGAGGGTGCAGGGCTTGCCTGTCAAGGTGGTATCTGTGCTGTACGTGACTCACCTTGAGTCCATCCCCACGGACCTCTCCTGGATGTCTGTGCTCCATCCCAGAACCAGTACTTTGCAGCAGCCTCGCCCTCTTCCTTTACTGAGGGTGGGTACAGTGTAGAGTTAGGAGACCAGAAACAAGGTAAGTATAAACAGGAGAAGGAACCCAGGAGGAAAATCAGTTGGGGCTGGAATTTCATTCAGCTCCATCCTGTATTCTTGATAGCAGCAGACAACTTAGTGAGCACCTGCTCAGTGTTGGAGACGTCACATAAATGCCTTCAGTTGTTAAATAAGAAGAGATGAAGGAACAAAAACATCCCTCGTTTAGCTGAGACACAGAAAGGAAGGAAGCCTCTGAAGGACTGCTCCAAAGCAGTTAAGGAGACAAAGGGGATTAGGGTTCTGGTTTATATATTACGTCAGAAATAAGGCTGACTTTGTTGAACTTTAGATTTCACAACAGTGAACTCCGCTCAGCGTTTGGGGTGTGTTCTTCGAGCAGCGCCACCGTCTGCTCTCAACCTAAAATCGCATGCAGCGTATCGGCTGTGACGCTCTGGGAATCAGGGTGGCAGTTTTCTTTTTCCAGAAGGTGAAGACGTCACGGTTGCTTCTGAGCAATGCACTACGAGACCACCCGAAGGAAGAGTGACAACAACTCGTTAACTGCGGTTCTACTCAGTGAACAACTGAACGTTTTTTGGAAGGTGTCGATTATTAGACAACTTAAGCAGTGATCATAAAAGACGTTTCTCACTCAGCCGCTTGATCCTTTTCTGTCTTTCCCTGTGATTCAGGAGGAAGGATGCTGGCTTCTTATCCTACAAAGATCACCTGCCAGTGAACCAGGTGGTGGTTGGAGATACTGACCGGCAAGGCTCAGAGGCCAAACTGAGCGTGGGTCCCCTCCGCTGCCAAGGAGACCGTAAGTGTGCCCAGCAGCCGTGGGCTCTCACTTTCTTTTCAGTTTTAAATGGTGTTTCCCAGAAAATCAGAGGATGGCAGAAAACAGATTGCTCCTCTCGAACTCCTAAAGAAACATGAGGCAATGCGAACAGCCACATGGAGAGCAAGGAGGCCTTAACACGCAGAAGAGGATGACAGGAGCTTAGATTTGGGCCTAAAGTGTGTATATCCGTCTTCCTTATATATTCATATGTAACAAGTTTGACTACTCGAGTTTATGGTGATGTATAAATAGCAATTCCAGTAGCATAAAAGGAGCCCTCAACAGCTGTGATTCCACCGAGTGCTGCTGTTAATGCCATTAGCATGACTATTTATATCACCATGAACTCGGTTTATGGTGATATAAATAGTCGCATTATCGTTTAATGTATTGTTGTAAACTCGGATTATGGTCATATAACGTTTGACATCACTGCTATCAAATTCCATCATCATCGGAGCTTGATCCTCCCTCGTACGCCAGAGACTGTCGCAGTAACTAGGCCGTGCTCTCAGGGTTCGCGTCACAGAGAGGACTCTGGGGCTGCTGGCTCGGGCTGTGGGAGGTCGGGGAGCTGGTGTGACGATGGCGCCTCATCGAGGGCGCCACGAGGCTTCCGTGCTGCTCTGATACCCTCTGGCGCGCTTTCCGTGCGGGCAGAGGGAAATGGCGACCGTTGCCATGGCGACCGTGCAAGGACAGTCCCGGGTGTCATTTCCGCTCTTCCTGGCTGTGCCCGTGGTTTGAGCAAATCCCCCCGTGCGTGCGTTCTGCGGTTCGGCAATTGTGCGCCGCGCGTCAGGAGACCCAGATTCTGTTCCCTGAATGACTGACTGGCCAGGAGACCTCAGGCAAACCCCGGCAGTGTCATGGCTGTATGGTCACGAGAATACCGCCAGCGTCCCAGCTCCTCCTGGGGACACCGTAGAGGTTTTAGTGCCCGGATCTGGATTCCTCCTAGCAAAGCATTGTGAGATGGACTTGTTATGACCACTTCCATAAATCAAGGGAGAATTAGACCTGCTCGGGGTAACGAATTGTTGCATCCACTCAGGCGTCCTAAGGAATGAAAGGGTGCACACTTCCCTGTTTACTGCTTAGTCAGTCGAGGCTGTCGGCAGTTAGACAACTCAGTATTCCTGACACCGACGAGAGATGGAGTTTGCACTGGTTTTTCTCTTCTTACATAGAGAAAATGAAAATGCCTTTAAGATGGAGACTGGTCAAAAGAGTTTCATTAAGTATTTATTAAACAATAACACTTCATTTGTCTAGTCTGGCTTAGTGGAACTACACAATAAGAAATTTATTTTTTACTGCGTAAGAAAATACATTGATATAAAATAGTAATAAATATGCATTTTTAAACAAAAATTTTGAGATAGGCTGTAGTGTCACTCTCAAAATAGGCAGATTCTCATGTGTCAACTAATAAAAATCAGTTTCATTACATCATACTTATTAATATGTATTAATATGTAAAATATTTCTTTTATCGGTCCTAATTCTGAAGTGAGCTTTGAATTAGAGAAGAGATTTCCATTGAGTAATTGATTTGGTGAATATAGTTATAAAAATCTGACTTCTGCAAACTTTTGCCATTCTTAAAGAGAAGATTCTAGCTATATTAATATAGTATTTCTTGAGAATGTTAACAGTTTATAGCTAATACTAGCTTATTTTCTCTTAATCAGTCCTCAGGAAGAATTTTTTATGCCTGTTATTTGTCCAGCACTTTAGTGGGTACTCTGGGAGAATAAGAAAAATAAGTTCAAACCACATTTTGAGAAATACAGATGAAAAAATATTGGACAAAGAGCTGACTCTGTATGGTTTCAGTATTCTTAAAAGTACTCATCTTCAGGAAGACTCTTTGAATCTGTATTGTCCCTGATACTTCATGAAAACAAAATCACAGGCAGTATTTAATTGCAGTTATGTGGAATACTTTTGTGTCTGAGAGCATGAGCGAGAGTGAACGAGTGTGAGCGAGCGTGAGCGAGCATGACCACATGCAGCTGAGAATATCATACCTCGTGCTTGACTTTCCAGGCAGCAGGAAGCAGTTTTGATGCCCACCTTCCCTTTACGAAGGTCCTAACATGGATGCAGTAATGATAACATGTTCAACATCTTAGCATTTTTCAGTACTTAATGCATGTACGATTTCCTTGGATACAACCTCCCCCGCCCCATGAGGTGGGTAAGGTCAACATTCACCTCTCTGTTTTACAAATGAACAGAATCTTTCTTTTAAAAATGTCATTTACACAACAAATTTCTGTGCGCCCTCGGGGACTCTGGGAGTCTCCGGGAGGGAAGACAGAAGTCGGAATAGAACCCGCGCTCTCCACACACAGCCGGGGCTGTTTCCCCAGCTCCTGTCTTCCCCGATCAAACTGCTTTAACAAAAATATGTCATTTGAGTCTTATTCTACCACTTCCCCCACTCACCTATGTCCAGGTATCACTATTGCATGGGCGTTGCAGGGATTAAGGTCCAATTTTTATCATTTAAGAAGTGGCATAGTGCATCCATCCTGATGTTTATAGAGATTAATTTAGTGTCATTTACTGAAGTCTGTGCAAAGCTACAGGTTAAAAAACCAAATCTGTTGTTGAAAAATGTCTGTCTCTATTTGAGGAGTTGCGTGATGGCAGCCTCTGGAAGCTGTCTTCTTGAATTAGGTCCCGGATCTATGCCCCAGTCTCAGACAATGAAACAGTTTTTGTGGGCTCTGACCAACCGTTTCAGCAGTTTCGGTTGATTTCCTCATGCCTGCTGAGTTTCATTTTTACTTTGATTCATCTGAACTCGTAGACCCATATAATCAAAACGCTAAAGAAAAATCAGTGAGTTCCACTCAGGTCTGTTGCATTTCCCAATAGTGCTGTGAAGTGCTTTTTTTTTTTTTTGCAAATACATTCAAATGGAAACCTCAAATTTAAATGAAACTGAAAGTGTGACTGGTGATGGATGGTTAACAATGATACAAAGTGCAGTAAAATTACAAATGCCCCTCTTAAACCACTGCCCTCACCTAGGAAGAAACAAAAGAGCGATTTAGAAGGATCAAAACCATTGAGAGAGGAGAAATTGTCTTCAAATTTAAAATGTAATTATATTTGATGGGGGTTGCTAAACCTCATGAAATAAGTTCAAAAATAAAATTTCGGGTTTTGGAGGTAGAAATCTTATTCCTACTGTATCTAGTGAATTTAATAATTATAGAAATAAAGTATTTGCTAGATAATTGCTCCGTTCTCAGCCATATGAAGTAAAGATTTCCCATTTCTCCTCAAGAAAATACAGGGACTGAAACAGTTCATTGGGATCAAGTTGGCTGCAAAAGCAAGTGTTTCCAGTCCACCGGGGTAGGAATAATTTGGGAAAATGCTTTCCTCAAGGACCTGGGAATGCGTGCGGGCAAACCCGCCCCGCCCCGGGGCAGATAGGCAGGTGCTGAGTCACGCTGGCGGCTGAAGAAGTAAATTCAGATTTCTAGAGCTACAGAGGTGACTCTGAGGGGTCCAGAAGAGAAAGTGAGGCCGACGGCACGACCGGTTCAGGAACAGTCGGCCGAGGGAAAACCGCGAGTGAAAGAAGGGAGGAGGATGGTTCTGGCATTTCGTGCACGGGGCAGTGGACGTCTGTCCTCCGCGAATGTGGCCACCGGGACCACAGCCAGCCGGGAAAGACAAGGCGATGACTGTCCCCCAACGGGTAACATTGCACCCCTCTCAGTAATTCTGTCCTCAGCAGGTGCTCCAAATTCTTTCCCTTTCTCTGTTTCTTCTCGGAAAATGTAGCTGCGTACACTCGTCTCAAGAATAGCTGAAAGCAAGAACAGAGACCAGCAGCGCCCTAACGGTGGGAGTCTCAGAGACCACGCGGTGCGGGCCTCTCGTGGGTCAGACGCAGGGACTGGGGTCCAGGGCCGTGACGCAGCCGGCCCGGGGTCCCCCGGATGCTCTACGGCACAGCACGTGGAGAGAGAGCTGGACAGGGAGCCTTCATCTCTGCTCATTCCCCAGGGCCTTGCTGCAGGGCCTCGCTGCAGGCTGACATCTACCCAGGGCGCTTTGCCCTGGGACGCTGCCCTGAGGTCCCTGCCTGTCAGCGGCCGAGCAGTGCGGTCATGTCACGGTGCCCCTTCCTAGCTTCACCCATCGGGAGACCACAGGGGTGAGGGCCGGTGGCAGAAAGGTGGTGACTTCTGGGTTTCGGAGGTTTTTTTCCTTCTTTGTTTGTTGGTTTGTTTGTTTGTTTTTACTTTTACTGGTAGGCAGTTTTTTGGTTGATAGTAAAAGACAAAGGAAAAAAACTAGAATGATGTGTAGAAACCATTAAACTTTTTTTTTTTTTTAATGTCTCAGCCTTCACTGCTATTGCCTAGGGCAACTGGCCACTGAGAAGCAGGTGTAGCTCTACCAATAAGCAAAAATAGTGAAATTCTCAGGATCAGAACCTAGATGAGTTCCTGTTAAAGGATGGAGCCCTCTGGGCATATCTGAGGGCAGCTGCAATCACAGAGGCAGCGGAGGAGAGAGGAGGGAGCCTTTGCTTTGGTCTTCCAGGTTCCAGAGTGACGCGAGACCACTAGGAGAAATGGACGACTCCCCAGGAGGGATCAGCTCTTCCATGTTATGTGGCCCTTCAACTTTAGTTGCAAACTCACTGTGGAAATGGAAAGTAAAATTAGTTACAGTCTAGAGGGGGGAAAAAAGGTGTTTCTTGTAATAGATACAGTATCCGTGTGCGTGGGTGTGACTGACTCTCCCAGCAATCCCTTCAGAATCTGCTTCTCTGTGGAGGAACCGTCACATCCCACAGAGGATCTGTCTGGCTGAATGAGCCTTGCTCCTCTTCGTCCCCTCCCTGGGCGCCTGTCCCTTCCCTGAGTTCGGCCATCTGTAGACGTGACACGCCCTCTCGCCCTTCCCGGGAGCCTCTGCTGAGCTCCTCTGCCTCTCTGGGCTTCCCCTCCCACCCACAACCTCCCCTCGGCTGCACGGAGACCGACGCTGCCTCCGTCACGGAGGTCGTTCTTAGCCCGACCCCCGCGGTCCTCGCACGTGCCGGTGACCTCTAAGTGTGATGGCCTCGTTGTTGTCATGCGACTTCGTGGTGGAGAGACTGACGGGGCTTGCAGGGGCAGAAGCTCTGCCTGCCGCCCTGCCCTGCATCCCACTCTCATCCCTGGCCTCCGTACCTGTTCTTGGGGAGACCCGCCTTGTCTCACAGCCGAGGGCACGGCACTTCCTGATTTGGAGGTGGTGGCCACGTAGCTGCCCAGGGCCCGGCTGCATCTGCTGGCTTCCAAGGACAAGGTCCTTCCGCGTAACAACCCCCATCCCTTCTTTCTCTTCCCCTTTGCGCACTGCAAGTGGGAGCCCTCTCGTTTGCCCGCTGCCTGCCATCTTTTAAAGCTGCCCTCGGAGAACGTAGGTAAACCCTGCAGAACACACCGAGAGCCCAGCACCGTAAACCGTGTTGGCCATCCCAATGACAACCACAAAGGAAGTCAGCAAAGTTCTTCCTGTAAAAGACCAGACAGGAAGGATTTTAGGCTTTCGGCCGGTGTAGGTTCTGTCACAACCACTTAACCCGGGGTATGAAAGCTGCCGCAGACGATATGTAAACCAATGGGCACAGGTAGCTTCCAATAAAATGTTCACAGAAGTAGCTGACAGGCTGGATTTGACCTGAGGGCCGTAGTTTTCTAAGCCCTGATCTAGATATATTTTTCAAAAATTTGGGAAAGTGTAGAGGATCTTCAAAATGTGTGTGTCATGGTGGGACTTTTGCTGTTTTAATCCAGATTTTACCTGTCTTTTAAACTCGGCCGTAGTAACCTTGCGGTGCGCCCACTGATGGCAGTGAGCTCAGCTTCAGCAGCCTCCACCTGCGTTCCCTGCTGTCCGTGCGTGCTCCTGCTTCAGACTGTGTGCGGTAGCACCCTCCGCACGCATGCTCAGCGTCGACCTGAACGCACCGTGCGACTAGCACGGAGCACAGAATATATTTACTGCCCTCAGGGAGCCTACAGGAAAGTTGGTGACCAAGACATAAACACTCCAAATTGAACTTGGTGTGCACCCTTGTCATTGATTTTCACCTGGTATCCAGAATGACTTTTCAAAACTGTAAATCAGATTATAGCACTTTTGACGTATAGGCTTCCCTTCACTCTGAAAATTCAGACCCTTTGCCACACGCTATAAGGCTGTGCATGATCTTCCTGGCAGGGCCCACACCCATCTTGAAAGTATCTGGGTCCACCAGGAGTCACCCCATTAGCGTGAATTTCCGTGCGGACCCAGGGGCTTACCATGGATAACAAAAAGACTCCTGTCACTCAAGAAATTCCAAAGGTCTAGAATCTCCACCCCAGCAACTTGGGGCAGAGACCAGATAAATTATTTATTATCCAACCACCTCCGTCCTTTATTCATTTGCATTATGATTGCCCTTCCCCAATAGTAGGTGGGACTCAAAGAGATCTATATCCCGGTTCCAAGGGCCACACTGAGACACTCATATGTGAGTGCAGTGAATGAATATGAGCACTTAAGTCACCACAAAAGAGTTAAATAAGCATTTCAAACTAACAGTGAAGGCCCTGCCACAAGGCCCTTCATGGTAAACTGCAGAAAACCTTCACAGACGGTAATTGCTATAGGGGTCCAAGAAAGGAGCTATCACTTGATTCATATGCATAATTATTTTTAAACTCGAGGTTTTTGCACATTTATTCATCTTAACTACATGAAAACTCTTATTCCTTTATTCCTTGAAAATCCCTTGAATCTGATGATTATCTTCAAATTAAGGATTCAAAAAAAAACATCTTTTTCTAAGTTCTTATATTTTCTCTGGCATTTCTAAATTACAATACACGTGAAGTATTAAATTTATAGAACTATTGTTTAATCTAAATTAGATTAACCCGGGGCTCTTCAGAGACGTAGGCAGACTGTTGCACACTTTGCTTATCCATGTCTCAAGGTTATTACTGACACAATCACGATTAGTCAGTACTTCAGACTTTCTGTTAGGGCGCTAAGCTGTGAGCTATGAACCACCTCACTCCGGCATAATTAAAACCGTGTTCCAGTTCACCTGTTTTACGATTCCTACTTGGCTTTTCATAAAGCTTCTCTTCACAATCCTAACTGCATGCAAGCAAGCCTTGGAAACTCAGGAACTTTGTTGAAGAAAATTTTTAAAATGGCTTCTTCTTGAAGTTTCCTGACAGTTCTGTCGTAGCAATCCTACTACAGTCATCAGGATAAAGAACATTGTACTAAATTATTGCAAACATTATGTAAGATTTGTGTTACTGTCATTAAAATAAATCCTGGTTCAAAACTCACCAGGTGTGTGCATGGGAACCAGTACATCCGAATTCATATCTGCCCACTGGTGTGGTGAACTGCTCCCTGGCACTGGGCATGAAGTCCCAAATGAAAAGTAAAGGGGACCCTCATCTCCTATCCTTCCTTACATTTTATCTCTGAGCCAGTCCTAGAGCAACGAATACCTTCTGGCTGCCTATAAGGGGGAAAATGCCAGTTGCTAGACCGACACTTAATCAAGAATCTCTCAATTCTTAAGTATGGATTGAAAAACCAGATTCAGCAAAGATAACTTGGTCTTTTGAGGAAGGAGAGGTTGTTTGCCCATTAGGAGTCTCTCTGTGCCTCTTCTGTTCAGAGTTTTTCTTGACATACTCAAGCATTAGACGATGAAGTGGCTTGACAATCTTTTTTGTAATTTCTGTGTCTGATACTTTAAGTATCCCTTAATTCAATTCTAGTAGATTATACTAATCAATTTTGTTTTAAGGTATTTAAACCTTTAGGATTTAATGCTATTTTACTGAATAGGATGCAGATGAGGACTTGAACTTAAAATATGGCCTGTTATTTAACAGAAATGTTTTTGCTAGTTTTCACCAGAATCATGATTAGACATACATCTCAAGAATCCCACTCCGGTTTTCTTTCTCATTGCCTTACCTGAGATGATAGTGTGACCAAAGACATTAGGATCGCTATGGGATAGCGTCATCTTCACTGGGTAATTGGTTTCCTCTTACGGTTCGACCAAAGATATCAAGTTACCCCTGATTGCCTCATTTTCTCCACACCAAAAACAGACAACACTGGAAAGTAAAAAGCTAGCACTTTTTATTGAATAACCTAACACTTTGGAATGGAATTTGTGAAAGGAGAACATGATCCAAGAAGTAGAGCTGAGAAGATACTCTTTACTTATGTCTTTGTTTATTCTTTGCTTATGTATTTCAAGGAAATATGGTCTTCATCGTAAACCTTCAAATTTACATATGGAAAAATGCATCTGTTCTTGTTTCAGTATGATGAGAGCTCAGTGCACTAGCATTAAATCTGGGTGTTTCCTTGCCTACAGAACTGATCATTTTCCTGCTTTTATGGTGATAACACCGAAAAGAAGTTGCTTGTATCTTGAACATCTATAGGAAATAAGACCACGGTTCAGGGTAGCATCTGTGATAAAGCAGATATCACCGCTTCTTTCTGGGACTGAGGAGAGAGAATGAGCTTATTGATCACACCCGAGGTCTTAGGTGGCCACATCATGTCCGAAACTAGATATTTCTTGGTAGGCACTGTTATAGTCACACTTTGTCTTACAGTTCTACGAAGCAGCAAATCGTGCTTGATACAATAAGAGAACCCAACAGAAGTATCTCAGTTTGAAACATTGATTCTTAGGACGTCCTATTTCAACTCTTCTGGCTTACTTAACTCCAGTGTTGAGGAGGAAAACTTTCCTCTACCCTTCACGATCTTCTGGCTAGATTAATAATCAATTTTACAGGAGACAGATTAGCAAGAGGAAAAACGAATTAACATTTAATGATGTGTTTTATACCACTTTGGCGAGTTACTCAGTGTTCCTGGCTCTCTCATAAAAGAGTAACTTCTACTCGGTTTTCAGAGCTTCTACTGGGTCTGCTGTTTCTTAAAAATAATCAGTCCCAAATAATTAACATGCCAAAGAGACCTATTTTAGGGTGGAACATTCTGCTCCCCCTCAAAGCACTAAATTAATGATGAACATCCTTATTTCAGAATAAATCTGAAAGACTTGTAGCAAGAGAGGCCAATAATAAATTTGAGTCTCTGGCCTGTAGTGCTGGTGTTTTAGAGTCATTTCTTGCTGTATCACCCAAAAAGCCATGAAGTCAAGACAGATCCATCCTCTCTAAGAACACCTCTCCGCTGGGGGAGAAACAGAGCACTAAGGAGCCAGAACTTCGCTTTCCCCTGTCGGTTCACTGGTTGTTATTCTTGAGTACCATTACCCATCATCGCCCACGTGGTAGCCACTAGAAACATGTGGCCATCGAGCATTTAAAATGTGACTAGCATGACTGAGGATATGCATTTTATTTTATTTAATTTTAATTAGCTTAAATTAAATGGCCACATATGGCTGGTGGCCACCATATTAGATACAAAGCTTTAGAGTGAAAGGATTCAGAATGAGCATCCTCAAAATGTGCCACATTGGCCTACAAGCTCCTATGAGCTGAAGGCAATCAAAAGCCAGTAGAACTCTCTACCCGTCCCCCCCACCACCAAAAAAAATTTCTACCTCTCTCTTAACTACCTAAAAGAATTTAGATATGGGGCCTGGCCCAGAAAGAGAGAGATTGCCAAGATGAAAGTTTTATCTGAACCAGCTTTCTGTGTGGCAGGACAAATAAATGTTTAATTACTAAACATCTGCTCTTCTCGTGGTCCTACGAATCACCCTCCTCCCCTTTGAACCCCAGGTCCCTGTCTCGTTCCTTAGCTCAAGATGGCTGTAAGTCTCAATTGCCTGGCTTGTCCCTGGGTCTCACTGTCTCTGTGGGGCCCCTGTATATACGTATGTAAATTTGATTTCCTCCTGTTACTATGTCATGTTAACTTAGTTATTAGACCAGCCAAAAGAACCTAAAAGGGTGGAGGAAATACTTTCATCCCCAACAAGAGCAACACTGAGAAGCCATTTTAGAGAACCCAAAAACCTGTCCTTATTTGGAATGCAGTCTTTCCCGTGGCTAATAGTAGGCCTGCTCTGACCTTTCCTGGAGTAAAAAAGGATTAAATGTGAAGGAGGAGAAAAGGTGGGGGTCTTCCTCTGGGACTAAAGCTAATGTTAGAAGAGACCACATGGATGGACACAATGCCCGCGATGCGCATAGACATTCCCCAGCCGCTCGGCAGTTCCCCGAGCACCAGCCCTGCGGATGAGGCAGGATGTGACGTCGTAACCACCCCTCCCTCCTGAAAGGACACCGCGAAACACGCCAGCCAGGGGCTTGTTGGAGACTCAGTGCCCAGGGTTCTCGGGGCTGGTCGCATGGGCAGCCCCTGCCTGGCATACGCCCAAGTTCCAGACTCCCTGGGGAAAGCAGGTTTCGGCACAGACCGCGCCGTCTGTACCAACAGTTTGGGGACAGTAAGGCACTCCTAGCAGTTATTCAGTCAACCTTGCCGGAGGCTGAGTTTCCAGACGCCAGCCACCGGCCAGCCTCGTGCACGGCCCTTCTCCAGGATGAGCAGTCGGATCCGCTGCGTTAACTCTTCTCCAGATAGGTGTCCTCTCTTTTTTCTCCGGCCGTGGACACAACGCAGCACTTCTCCAGCATAACGAAGCTGCCCCTTGCCTTTCTCCTCTGGCTCCCACCTCTGCTCCACAAGGAGGACCCCCGCCCTCATCCCTCTCCCTCCAGCAGGAGTCCTATCCCACGTCCGCATCCACGACTTCACTCCTTGCTTCACACCCCACACCCTGACTGCTCTTCACCTCAGGCAGCCCCTCCCCAAAATCTTAACACCAGAAGGAAGCGGAAGAGCAGACATCGTACTGCTTCCTCTCGCACAGGTCACCTGTACCTCATCGCCCGGAGTTCCTGCCACCCCGAGTCCCTGAGCAGGGCCGGCTGCACACGGTGGAAAGCCCGGTGCAAAATGAGGATGCAGGACCCTGGTTAAAAAAGTACAAAGAACAAGGACAGCAGAGCATTAAACCAAGTCCGGGGCCCTTCCAAGGCCGCCTAGGTCAGGCACCCATGTTCTGAGCCCATGTTCTGGGCAAGTGCAAGGTTGACCCTAGACCCTGAGCATCCTTGGGATGTGGCCCGTCCGCAGGCACCGGGTCTGCGGGCCTCGTTTTTCTGTGAGGTGTGAACCTCAAGGAACAGTTGTGCGATGAAAATCAAGCTGTGTATGGGAGACATCCAGCACAGGGAAGTTCTATAAATACTGGCAAGCCATGTCATATTGTCAAGTTTTTCCTAAATTTGTCTAATCACAAAAATTCCCTGAGGTGCTTGTCAAAATGCAGATTTCTGTCCCCCTCCCCCAGAGATTTTGATCAAGAATCTCAAGAGTAGAGCCCAAGACTCTGTTTTGAAGATGTTTTCTGGAGGATATTTATGACAGGAGAATTATAGGAACTCTGGCTAAGAACACAAAATTGGGGGGCAGACAGACCTAGGCTCAAATTCTCCATTTACCAGCAGCGTGACATTGGAAAAGTCATTTAATTTCACTAAGCTTCAATTTCGTCATCTATAAAATAGATATAATTATGCTTAGTACAAAAGGTTGCTATGGGAATGAGACAAATGTATGTAAAGAGCTTAAAACAGTGACTGGTGCACCAAGTTCTCAGTGATGGTAGTCATAAATATTACACAAAAGAACAAAACTTCTTTAAACCACTCAGTTTTGTAAAACTAATATGAATAAGCTTAAAGACAGATTTCTAAATGCAATCATTATTATGTCTGTCAAATTAAAGTCATTTAGAAATAATGAGGTAAAATCTGAGGTTAACAAAGGAATCAATTACCAATGGTAAATGTATTTTGAGCACCAGCTGTATACAAGACATTGTGACAGGCTGTAGATGCAGAGGCATGACCAGTGGTTTTCAAAATCAAGAAGTTTATAATCTGGCTTAGAATAAGACAGCAGGATGAAAATACGCAGCTCTTTACAGGAAAGAATATACAGGTAAAGCAGAAGGTGCAGTCCTCACCTTGAGCAGCTTCTTAAAGGAAGGGTGGAGAGAGTCATTCACAGGGGGTTTGGCGCAGTGGGTAGAGGGCTTGAGCTGAAATTATAAGATGATAATTAACACAGACTGATAGAAGCAAAAGTTTCCTGTAAAAAATATGTACGTGACACATAATAAGCCTTTGGGTAGATGCTAAAATGAGACCTGACCTGGAACCAGAAAAACCACCAAATGCTAGGCCAAGAGCTGAATATATTCCACAGGCAGTGAGGCGTTTGTAAGCCAGAAATAGGTGGGAGGGAATACTCTTTTGAAGGTTTAATTAAAGTATTAAACTCTTCCTTTATGCTCAGCTTCAAAGATCTGTGCTCGTACAGTTTATCTTTCTCCAATATGTATTTTAAAAATAAAAGGAACATTGCTATAGAGAAAATGAGGTAATCCGATAAAGGGGTTACGGTAGGTCTCTATCCAGTATGGTATAAGAAACGCAGATTTAAACACATTGTCGGATTCTCAACATAGAAATCTTTCCTTTTAAGACTTTTAAAAGCTACTAATTTTAGACAGGCCTTTATTAATTGTTAACTCTCCAGAAAAGATAGTATTTTGATATTTTTAACAAATCTGTAAAATTGTTGGTGAGTTGTTGCTGGCACCATTTAAGCATGGCGACAGTTGTGGGCTGAATTGTGTTCAGAAAGATGTGTTGCAGCCCCAACCCCCAGGGTCTATGAGTGCGACTTTATTTGGCAAGAGGGTCTTTGCAGATATTCAAGTCAAGATGAAGTCATACCGGACTTGGGACGGGTGGAGGGAATCCAGTGCCATATGACGATGTCCTTATAAGAAGAGAAAACAGTGACACAGACACGAGCAGGGAACAAGGCCATGTGGTGACGGAGGAGAGACAGGAGCTGCCCTGCCACGAGCGGGGAATATGCGGGCGTGCTGGCAACCCAGACGCTGAGACAGGCGTGGGACGGATTCTCCCTCAGAACCGTCAGGAGGAACCAGCCTGCCCGCATCGGATTTCAGGCTTCCGGTCTCCAGAATTATGAGAGAATAAATTTCAGTTGCTTTTAGCACCTAGTTGTGGTACTCTGTCCCAGCAGCCCTGCAAACCTGGTACAGCACCTCATTACCTGGTGAGAGGACACAGACGCGCAGTTCAGGTGGTCTTTCAGCTCAAAGAGGACTAGGCTGTGTTTATTATGTAAAGCAGGAGTCCCCAACCCCCGGGCCATAGACCAGTCAGTACTGGTCCATGGCCTGTTAGGAACCAGGTGAGCGGCAGGCCAACCAGCGAAGCTTCATCTGTGTCTGCAGCCTCTCCCCAGCACGAACATCACCACCTCACCGCCCCCTCAGATCACCAGGCATTAGGTTCTCCTAGGAGCCCTGGTCCCTGGTGCCAAAAAGGTCGGGGACCTCTGAAAGGACAGCTGAGAATGGTTGAAAAGACACAAGTAAAGACGATCTCATTTAATGTAGAGTCCACACCCTACAGAGCAGTTCCTATGAGAGGAGAAAGTTCTCGTCACGGGAAATCCAAGCTTGCTTCCTGGCACTCTTCTGTATGATGGGTACAGCTCACCTGTGCCCTCCTGAGGTGACGAAGCCTTTGGGGTGAACCCCAGGAACGATAAATGTATCATATAATAAACATTTCATAATAATGATTATGGACAGCACTTATCAAATATCTGCCATGTGTCGGGTATAGTTTAAACGTTTCAGAGATCAGCTCATTTGATCTTCAAGTGTTCTGTGAAGACAGTGATATCGTGGTCCCCGTTCTGCAGACAAGGCAGCTGAGACAGGGAAAGATTCGGTAATTTGCTTCGAGTGAGTTTGCAGGAACCTGACCCAGGCAGACGGGCTCCAGAGCCAGTCCTTCTGTGCGATGAGAGCTGCCTCCCTGGCTGCATCGTCGCAGACTCCGGCTTCCAGAGCACTGTGGGGAGCCGAGGCCTTGCAAACGCACAGAGGAGGTAACAGCTACATGGGGCTCCCAGGGCTGCCTTCACCAGTTGCCACAGACTGGCTGGTGGCTCAGACAGCAGGGCTTCATCCTCTCACCGTCCTGGAGGCTGGAAGTCCAAAATCAAGGTGTCGGCAGGCCACGCTCCCTCCAGCAGCTCTTCGGGGGTCCTTCCCTGCCTTTCCAGCATCTGCTCGTTGCTGGCCTTCCTCGGCACGTAGCCACTTATCTCCAGTCTCTGCCTCCACCTTCACATGACCTTCTTCTCCTCCTTGTGTCTGTGTGTCCTTTCCTGTCTCTTACAAGGACACCGTCATTGGATTTGGGGCCCAGCCTAATTCAGTATGATCTCGTCTTGATCTTTAGCTTAATTACAGCAAAGACCCTGTTTTCAACTACAGTCATACTCTGAGTTTCAGATGGTCCTGAATTTTGGAGAGACACGATTCATGCTACAACAGCCACGAAATATCTAGCTAGTTCAGCAGAGAAGAGGGTCTACCCAAGACACTCTGTATTCTCGCACCTCCAGAACTGTGTCTCGTGGGCCACGACCTTTCAGCCAAGCACCCAGCACAGCAGTTTGCACATGACGTGGTCCTAAGTATGTCAGGTTTCACTGGAGTGACTCGCCCCAGCAGCGGTCCAAGCAACCCGCCTGGAAGGCCCAATCACACTGTTGTCATTGCCAACACCAAGTTCATTACAGTTGAAATTCATTGTTTAGTATCTTGTAATCAGTGTGCTTTGATGCTTAAGAGAATTTGGTGGATGATATCACAAATGCAGTAATCAGAGTCACCAGTTAAAGAATGAGAGGACAGAAAAGAATCAGGACTTCTCTTATTCAAGGCACTGTTTACGTAAAGCTAAATTGAGACACGTGTACTTGGGTTGTAAAAAAAGCTATACATGAATGTGCATCTGAGTTTATGAGGATTTGTTCTCTTAATAAACTAAGCCATCTACATACCAGTTTTCAGAAAGATTTTTAAAATAAAGTATTTTTATTATGGCATATAAAAGAGTTACAGAATATTTCTGTAAGATTCTCTGATCTATTTTTTAACTGGTAATTTTAAATAATTCAGCTGTTAAGTAAGTTTCTTTCATCCATTAGCTTATGTTAAGAAATAAGCTTTATTATTCAATTCACACCCTTATATTCTTGGTTTTCCAAATAGATGGCATTTTCTATGTCTATACCTTGTTATTAAACATAAGTTATTTTATGCCTATAAAAGTCTATTTCTGAAAAGAGATGATTTTGCTCCTAGAAAAGAACATTAAGTTTACAAGATGGCGTGATGCCATCTTTCTGTGCTATAACTAGTAGCACGTGTGGTTGTTTATTAGGAGAAGAGCAGAGCATCGCCAAATTTCTACAAGATACTTGCAATTTAGTATTTATCAGTTGACTTCTTACATAAATTATGTAGCTGTTAAGGAGAATTATTGCCGCAGATTTTTTTTGAGCTTGTGATAGAATTAAAGTAGCCTTTTAAGTCTTAAAAACATTAATAATAAAAGCTCGATTATGTGAGCACAGCTAATACCTGCCCCATGAGCTAATATATGCCCCCATGTTTATTCTGGCAGGCACTGTGCAAAGTTTCCAAGGAACGTGAGTATCTTTCATGAAATATGAGAAACGTAGTTCATTCGCCCTTTAGACTCAAGACCCTTAGTTTCCTACATCAGTAGCTTTTTATTATTCTTTTATGTGGAGCCTCTTCCCGCCAGCTCTCATGAGACAACAAATGACCCAGGGGAGTGTTCATTTAAAACGTTATAAACAAATAGGGCTTCTTTCTGGGCCCCTGTTCTTTAAAATTTAATTAAAATGCTTCATCTCTTATCACAGAAATGTATTCCATTCTAACCTCTTAGCCTTGTTATTAGTTATAGTTTGGTTAGATTTTTAAATAGAACTCAATTTTTCTCAAGTGTTTTAGACAGGAAGAAAGAATGCTCCACGGAGTACCTGTCAGTCTTTCCCAGGAAAGAAGTTTTAATTGAACATCTATCTCCTCTTCTTTAGCTAATCCAGATAGCTTGTGAAGCAAGTATATACGAGTTACAAAATAAACTAAGATGCTGAATCCTCCTTTCCTGTCCTGAGGAAAAGATCCTAACTGAGCTGGGTTCACTTCTTCCTCAGGTAGACCCTCACTGCCCAGTTACAGATTTTCTTGGTAACCTACCATCCTTGCTGTCCTTTCCATTTATAAATAAATGCTTTCCGTTTATTTCTGAGAGGACCCCACCTTCCCAAATCGGCCTGAAACTCTCCTGTAGTTCTCCCTAAAGGGTCCACAGAGATGCCAAGGTGGGACACAGGTGCTGCTGTACTTTCTCATTCATGTACTTGTGGCAACTAGTAAAATGCAAACAAACGTCACCGTCCTGGCTTCCCAAAGCCTTGCTGCTCCCCTGCTCACACCCACTGCGTGCACTCAAGGAAGGGGAGATGCTCAAGGGCATTGGAAGAGCTAAATGACAGCAGGGGGGATGCGCAGGTGTCATAAACTGGAAAATTGGAGCCGAAGGTGAATCAGCATCTTCCTTCAAAGAGCTCAATCTTATTTTAAGAACATATGATCCGTGGAAGACTTTATCATGAATTGATCTGAATGAGCCAAAAAGCTTCTGAGGGTTCTCATCTTCCAGCGACCATAGTGTTTTGCTGATTCGATAGTCCAGCACCATTTAGAAGTATTATTGCTTAGTTACTGAAGAGACCTTTGGTTGGATTTCATTGTTCCCAAAAATGGTTTCACCTGGGCCACTATACTTTGGTATAATCCAATAGGGGTGCTTTTCCTGGGGTCCATGGTCCCAAGGAAACTACTACTTTCAATAGCTTCTTACAAAACTCTGTGACCCTTCCAAGTAGCACTGATCTAATATCTGTATCAGTTTTTTTTTTTAATCCTGCATGCATTTGTGATCTTGGGGGAAAATGAACACAGGATAGAGAACACAAAAAGACGAACGTATTACTAACAAATCTCCACATACCCGCTGTGTCTGAAACACCCTGTCTGAGCGCAAAGGCTTTTGAAAGCATAGGCAGGGAGCCCAGGCATCGAGAGAACAGAGCAACCAACCTCTGAACGCGAGAACATTGGTGTGGCCGAAGAAAACTGTGGGGAAAAATTCTGTGAGAGAGAAGCCTGTGCTTCATGCCAGTAAGCTTAAGAGGGACTTGCGCCTCCTAGAGAAAAGAAGGCCGAATTAGGTTTACAGATCTGATACCAGGCGGCTAATGCTAAAGATTGTCAATTTTTTTTTGTCCTTGGCTTGTTTATTTTAACATCTATGTGCTCAGAAGAAAAAGAAAAGAATTGATGGGAGAAATCTTAAAACACGTCCGGTTCTTTCATGAAAGTGAGCAATTCAAATAATTTCGCTTCTGTCTTGAGAAGATATTCACCGTGATTTGCACATTAAAGCCGGACTTAAGCTTCGCTGAGCACCGGGTCCTCGCCTCCTTCGAAGGCGGAGAATATTCCAGCCAGTATTTCATAAGCTATTATGTCTCTGGCTCACGTAGTGATGAAGACTCGTCCGTACCTCTGGTTTGTCTTAGATGAGCAGGAGAACAGGGCGTTCCTGAGAGCGGTTTTTGCAGAACACTTACGTGGCAACGGCTAAGAGCCGAAGGCCTCGGGCGTCCTTCAACAGCACGTTTGAACGACATGCGGCCCACACGCTTCAC
>CM053514.1:70992585-71009855 GCA_028627145.1 Eidolon dupreanum
GCGGCTCTGGCCTGGGAGACGCAGACAGTCTAAGTGTCACTAAAAGCGATATCCACAGGTGCTACTGGGAAGCTAAGATTTCGAGAAAATAAAGAGCCTTCAAGGTCATGTGGCCAATCGGAGGTTAGGCCAGTACTAATACTCGGATTTGCCGGCCCCGTTTCATGCTCTGCACCATCATTGCATAAAATCCGCTGGAAAGTGGGGACGTGAGGAAGCGTCAGGGACACCTGGAACCCAGCATTTGTGTCGCACTTTGCAGAGTGAGTAGCTTTCATGCACACGTCACATCCAGTGGTCGCACGCGAGGACCTGTAGGGTCTCTCTTTTCTAAAGGCTCATTGATGCCAACGCAACAGGATGGAGGAAGCAAGATCTCTTTCCTTTCTAACACGTTTGCTCACAAACTGATATTTAATATCTGACTATCGTGTCTGACTCCTGAAACACTAAACAGAGGCTTTATTAAGAAGGTTCTCTGTTCCTCCTGTCAAAGCAGCTTTGTTCCTTGGGCATAAACAGAACTATCCCTTGTCTCTCTAAATTGGCCAGAGAGCCAACCTTGTTATAAATAAGTAGTTCTTAGCTTTGGCTTCAGATGTCAGCTTTTTCTCTTGAGGTTTTTACCTACTTAAAATTCACTTGTTGCTCTTTAAATTCACTTGTACCTTAAGGCAAAAGTTTGAATTTCTAAAATGAAACCATGTGTCCAAAGAAGCTCAGGGGAAACAAAAATAAGGCAAATAAATGGAAAATCCTCCAAAATAAGCAAAAGCATTAAAATGATAATGCTCCAACTTGCTGAACTAGCTTAAAAATGTTATGCTCAAGATAAGCTTAAACTATAGAGAGCCTCTTTTCTATAAAGCCTTAAAGAAAAAGCAGAATATTACCTCAGACAAAACTTCATTATGTGTCATTTCTATTCCCTGATCCACGAAGAGATATTTTGACTTTTAGAGCCCCAGTGTCAGTATTTTTTAACTTCCTAGGTGATTCGAATGTATAGCCAGGATTAAGAAACCCACATGAACAATACTTGGAAACTGTTCTAACAGGTGTTGAACACACCCACCACACAACTCGCCTCTTCTCTAAAATACACACATGTGCACATAGTGTGAGCGCACACATGTACACACACACACTCCGAATTTCATTCCTTTGTGTATTCACTTAATCAACAAGCTGAATTTTGGCTTTGTGCAAGGAGCCACATTCTTCTGCCCAAGAAGCCCCCGTCGGGTGTGGGAGTGTGTAAAGGTGTGTGGACAGGGGGACGGTCAGCGAGCCGATTTTAAAATTTAATTTCTGACTTGCTCACACTTCTGATCTTTCTTGACACTTGCCATTAGGCATTGGATCGGCTCATATTTTGTGCATGAGAAAAAAGATGAAACAGTGGACTCACACCTAACAGTTTTGGGTTATTGTATATTCTAGACTTCTGCTTCCGCTGTGACTTCTGTTTATAGATGTAAGACCTGAATAAATAGAACTAATTCCTAAATAAGCCGAGCTTCCCTGAAAGCATATGACTGTGCAGCCCACCAGTCTGTTTTATTACCCATCTGAAAACAAGATTGACACTGCTATGATTATCTTCTAGTTGAAAGGGACATTCATACTTATTTAGCCAAATAGTATGCTTTCAGACAAACCAACCTCTGAGCAATTCCAGGCAAATGAGTATCAGCCTTTCAGAAAAGGCACCTTACAAAGGTGAGTCCACAACTGCAATTAATAGAAAACAGAGCCAGTGCAAGGTGACAGCAAGCCCCCAAGCCCTTAATGGAAGGGTTGACCCTACGTGCACACAGACGTGGCTAGAGAGGAAATAACATTGAGCTTCGATAGGGCGCTATCTTGAAAGACATGAAAGGCTATGGTGGACCACAAATATGGAGCCGTTTTGGAGTGGAGAAGAATGGAGGACTGTGGCATCCCACCCCAGACTAATCTAGCGCTTCCTTTCGTTGCTGCTTCCCAACAGGACAAAGTAGGGTGAAAACACAGGGTAAAACATTTTTCCAAAAACATAGCACTCTAGTGGTTCCTTAATGTATATATACACACACATTTATGTACACGTATGTTTTATTACCCATCTAAAATATGTATATGTGTGTATATAAATATACATGTATGTATACATATCATATTATCGTTCTACAAAGTGCAAACGCACAGCTAAAGCTAGATTAAAAGTAATTTCAGAATGCAGTCTGTTTCGGGAGGAATATCATTTATATTAATGATATTCAAATAATTCATTATGAATTATCTCAAATTTAAAATAGCCAGCATCAATTAAGAACTCACTTTGGACCAAATATGCTAGGTGTCAAGATTAAACAGGTAGAATGAGACAAAATCCCTGCTGAATATATACAATTAAAAAGTATCTACCTAAAATCTGGAATGTACCCTGAGAAGCTCTGCACTGTATGCTGAAGAGAGCTGTAATCCATCATTCACAAAGACCTGGATTCACTCAGCGAACCTTTGTCAGGCTCTGTGCTGGGTGCTGAAAATGTTGAAAGATCAGCTAAGCTTACAAAAAGCTAAGCTATCACAGCTTTATTTTATTTACCACCCATTATTTTGCCTGATTTCTTTTTTTTTTTTTTAATTGTGGTTAAAAAAATCACATAACACAAAATTTACCATCTTGGCCATTTTTAAGTGTACAATTCAGTAGTGTCACGTACATGCACAGTATTGCGCAGCAGATCTCCAGAACTTTCTCATCTTGCAAAACTGGAACTGTATACCCCTAAAATACAGCCACTGATATGAGGTATCTGAATACTTAAGTTCATAGCCATGGACAGTAGAATGCTGATTGCCAGGGCTGAGGGGAGGGGAAAATGAGGAGTAGTTGCCTGACTTCTTAAATCTCAGTCTTCCCTTTGGCTCCTGTTCTAAGTGCGTTGGTGACCTGTCACTCCGCCGAAGTTGATGCTGCTCTGGTCCTGGAAGTGCTGTTTCCTGCCTGACTTTGGAGACCCTGCTCTTGCCTGCACCCAGGTTCTACTAGCTTGGCTCTATGTGCCCTCCGTTCTCCCTTAACCATTCCGTTTCATGCCCACTTGTAACTGCTCCACCCAGCTTATTACCACTTTGCTGCTTTTCCCGGGCTCTAGAGCACCCCGCCTCTTGGGTGTTCATGACGTGCTCCTGGCCTCGCTGATTGGTCCCCTTCTTGTTCCAGGCTCGATGACCTCATCCCTTTTCAGCATCTTCAGTATGACTCATAGATCATATTGCACACATCCATCGCCCCAAAAATTAATGGCTATCGTCACTGTGTATTGAAACATCCTTAAAACTCCACTTTATATTCTAGGAAATAGGAAACTGAATGAATTTAAACCAAGAACAACCTCAAAAATGTCATGTTTCCCTGCCCAATATGTAGGAATCTTGGTCTCCAGCACATTGCTGTTTATATACCATGCAAATTTTCTATAAATTATTACTGAGAATTATATGCAAATTAAATGTTCTCTAGATAATTCTAAACATCAGCTTCAATGCAAGACTTTACCTGCTAAAAGCATCTATTTATAGTTGAATACTATATCTCTGACATTTTGACATGATACATATTCCATCAGCCTGATACATTGCTACCTCCCAGTGAGTCACAGTGTCACTAACTCAGAATTAAACATGTTGCTAAACCACTTTACAGCCCTTGCAAAGCAAATAAAGGCTGTTTGACAATTACCCCCAGGAAGGCAAATAATCAGCACACCTCTGATTCTCTTATTATTAACCATTATAAAATCATGTGCTGTGATAAACGTAACTAACAAAGACACGGATTTTACAAGACTTCCCAAGAAGAAAACACATATATTTGACATAAGAAACCCACAGGGGGCCCCTCCACTTTCCTTTGTGTCTTCAATTTGCTGGGAGCTACTCCTTGTATGGTGCTGGCTTTCATTTGTCAAGCTAAGCTTTGATTACTGAGTTATGGAAAAATCATTGCCCATTGCCTTAACTGTAATAGTAAAGGATGTCTTACAAAGGAAAGGAATCTTTTTTTTTTTGGGCTGCTTTGTAGTTAAAAGACTATTTTTAACCCAAACCTTTCTATTTCTCTCCCTATTTTCCCTTTCATTCTGTTTAATTGCCAGCCGGACAAATATGAAGGCTCCTGACGCGCATCGCACTGTGCCTCAGAGTGCCCTGAGTGGTTTTGTTTGTCCTGTTTTGTTTCTTCATACCACTGAGACTACTGTGCTGAGCATTCTTTTCTTTGCTCGAATTATCTTACATAATCATTCTCCACCAGTATCCCTTTGACAGGCCAAATAAGCACTTATTTTGCATACCCAAGGCTAATTTTCTAGAGAATTTTCTAAATTCTAGATGTATTCATAACCCCGTAGTTGCACAGGGGAGTATATTTGACTGTTTGGTGGCATATTTGACTTTATAATTCATAAGATTTTTTTTTTGTCTTCTATATGGTTAAAGGTTTCACTTGAGCATGCAACAGAGACATGAAAATGCCCCATGGTAAGCTTGTTACATTCTAAAAAAATCAAACCAAACAAACAGAGAGCCTAAAGTGACAGCACAGTAAAAATAAGAGGAACACAAGCTTTAATTCCATGGGTACCCAAGTTCAACCCTAGCTTGGCCAACTAAAGCTTACTAGTTACGTAGTTAGGTGATTAGGTGAGAAAATCAAGCTTCAGTGTTCTCATTTATAAAGCAAGAGCTAAATAGTAGCCCAAACTTACTGAGTGTCCAATGTGGCACTTTGCTAAGTGCTTTACCTGTACCACCTCCTTTGTTCCCCGTAACTTTCCTGTTCTTATTGACATTTTATAGGAAAAAGAAACAAAGTCACAGAACAGTTTAGCAGTGTTCTCAAGGATACACAGCTAGTAAGTGGCAGGGCCAGGATTTTGAACAAGGCAGTCTTTCTCCAGAGTCTGTTTTAACTACTAGACAAAACTCCCTCTCTAAACACCTTGCAATTAAATAAGGTATCAGGCGAAAATTCACCTCACTATGCCTGGCAAATTGTAAATGTTCACAAGAGTTTATATCCTCCTTCAAAACAGATGATATCAGTAATTACACTATAAGAATAGTGTTCTTTATATCATTCTATATGTATTCGCAAAGGTGCAAAAATAGAATCAAAACATTATGATTGTCAGATACTTTTTATTGACTGCTTATTACATACATTTTCTCATTTAACCTTCAATAATACCTACCAAGTGGGTGTTATCATCGTACCTGCATTTTAGACTAGGATACTGAGGTTCAGAGCCATATGGCTACCAAGTGGCAGATACAGAAACCCATGATAATCTAACTGCTGCACTATGTTACATCACAGATGATCAGAAGGATAATGATTTAGTCTAATGACTTGGGCTACTGCAACAGCTTATTCCTTCGGGGCCACCTGGAAAGCCCCCTCCTTCCTCTGGACGTCAGAGTCCTCATCTAGACAGCAACGTCTCCTTCTCCTATGACTACCATAGTATGACATCACCGTAAAGTAATCTGTGATACCAATTTTTGTAAGTGTATCAGTGGTTTCATGTAGAACAAATTTTTTATGGGAAATTTAAAGAATCAAGAAACAGTCTCTAAATTAGTCATAGTTTGGTAAATAAAATCAGTTTATTCTCTTGAGGGCATTTAATTCTGTTATATAAATACTAACTTAGGACCTGCAAGCACAAAATGGCGTTTTATTAGGTTGCAGGAATGGTCTGGGGTTATAAGAGACATGCTCTCTCCCAATGAGAAGCTTAGAAGGACAAAGGAAAGTTATAACATAAACACTTGAGTATGAAATAATGTGTTGAATAACTATGAATTGTGTAGTTCCAAAAGTACTTCCTTTAGGAGGAGAGCAGGCTGGCATGATACTTGAAGACACTGTGGAAAATGTGGGACCTACTTTGGAAGGAGAAGACATTCTAGCAGGACAGAATCGTCAGGACAGTAACGAGATAGACCTGATTGAACCAAAAGATTCGTATTGTGGGAAATGGGAAATAGGTGTAGAAACTTGTTGAGAAGAAATGTTCTCAGTTATTCACCTCAGGGTTTGCGTCTTCTAATGAGACATTTTTTTTCGATTTCCATCACTTGAAAATGCCCATTTGTTATGTCTTGTTACCCTGGGCACATCCAGAATTACACATGACTCCCAGTGTTCCGGCTGCACCTCATCTCCCTACCTCTTTCTCCAGGAAGCGTGTCGTATCGACGAGTGAGAACAGTAACGCTGTTAGATACCTGCTCTGATTTATTAGAGTTGATCATTGGAGGCCTTAATACTTATTAGTAATCAAGTTCTTGTGAGTCATATCAACACCAGTCAAGCCAGCATATCCCTTCACCAGACCCCTGGAGCCAGGAGAGGGGGGAAGGACAGGCTGGTTAGGTAGCTGTTCCTGCTGCCATCAGGGCAGAAGCGATGGACCAAGGTAGCAACAGTGGACTAGAAAGGAAATGAAATGATTCAAGGGACATTTTAAAGGAAGAATTAATTTCAACAAGTATTTATTGAGTGATTGGCATGTTTACAAAACCATAATATACACTACAGGGACTGCAAAGAAGGGGAAGTAAAACCATTACACAGTCAGAAACAGCAATAATGCAAGCCCAAGCTTACCAAATAACCCAGCAGATCAGCACTTTATATGTTGTAGGATTGAAAAATAAGATGGGTCCAATTTGTTAGGTGAAATATGTTAGATGCTATTGTACTCATAAAATCACCAACCATAAAAAGAATAATTTACATTAGAGACAATGATATGCTATTAGAAATAGTTTATATGTAAAAATATATAAGCAATAGATTGTAATCAAAAAAGGCATTGTATTAGTGGGCAAGACCCTTTCTCTCCTCTAATACTGCCCTTCAGTATCAGTTACCCAAACATAGCATGTGATTTTTAATTTACCAAAGGGAGTGTAAAATCTGTGTTATTAATGAGCATTGGTAGTAGTACACACATATATAAAATTATTCATCTAATTACATGTAGGTAAGTAATTTATAGGTCATAGTATCTTTATGTTGTACCATTTCACCTTGACATAGTTTTATATATTTTCCTGGTTTCTCATTCAACCCTGTTTCACCCTCAACCATTGTGTGAGCTCGTGACTTAGCTCTCTCTCATTTCCTCGTGGGACTTGCCACTGCTCCTCTCTGACCACCTGACGCCCAAGCTAGTGTAGGCGGTTGGTTCCATTATCACTGGGAATTCACGTTCTTAACCCTGTGAACAGTTTAATCTCGAGGGGCCATCCAGCCCAAGAACAGATTTTGACAAAACTTCTCACTCCTGTTTTAAATGCCTTTCCTGTCTTCCCTTTTTCCTTATTAATTTATTTTTTATGTGTCAGGAATCAGTGGACAGCTCTCTGCTGGACAGTTCTCGGGACTAGCTTGCCTTTTTCTTTTCTGATTGTCATTTCTAAATTCACATTTATGCTTACGAAGCATTGCTTTTAAATACGATTGTTCTAACCTTGGCCTACGTGAGTGCACTTCAAGGGGATGTTATATATTTCATCACATGCTTTAACATTAGTGAATTTTAATTAATTAGGATTATAAATTTGAACCAAAATTTAGGAAATATTCTAATTATATACTCTCTCTGGAATAGTTCAATACTCTCTATTAATATAGGCCAGCTGCTTCTGTTTCAATTTGTAGTATTTAAATATAGAAAAATATTGTTCAGTTAAACTGAATTGTCTATTCTAAAAGAATATGTAATATTCTTCATGTTGGGAACACAAGAGCCTTTATACAAAATAACTGTGCTACTCTTCACAGTACAAGTATGTACAAGTACCAATACAAGCACAACATAAGTGAACAAGCACAATACAGGTAGTAGTACCAATTCTTTGTCTAGAACAGCTGTTAACCATGGTACTTGATGGATTGGGGATAGGCTAAATGACACTTTTCCTTGGGCTCCATGCTACCCATGCCTGCCCTCCATGTAACCAAGCTGTCTCAGAATCTCCTTTCCTTTTGATTCTTCAGTTCATGTAATGTGATAACTGTTTGCTATTGATCATAAATTACAGTTGGTTCTCATTATTTGCAGGAGTTATTATCTATGGAGTCACCACAAACATTGAATTAGCTAATGCTGAACCATTGCTCCTAAAGGAAGCATAGGGTTCGGTTCTTATGACCCTGCGTCACGACACTTTTATCAACCCATCAGTACATGGCCTTGTTTTATGTGTTATTTCTGTCTTAAGGCGTTTTATTTAATATACATCTTTTATTCATTAATATCGAACTCCTAGCCACTAGCACTACAACTCACACCTGAACAAAACACATGTATTTTCTCCATAAGACATATCAGAGCCTTCTTGCACTGAGGGACACTAGAGAGCACTCAGCTCTATGCTTTTAAACATCAAAATCAGCAACAGAAATCATAAAAATTGTGAAAATGTGGCACTAAATAGACTGTGAAAGGGCCATTTGTTTATAGTGTGAGATGTGAGAGGAGGCCGAGCACAGCCTTGTTCAACCTCTAGGAATAAGCACATCAAGGAACTCGCATTCTGTGCACATGCCCAGGTCTGTGAAGAGCCAGAAAAACACTGAGTGTTGACTAGGAGGTTACGGATTTTAGCAAGTAGGCAGATTTGCAAATATGGAATCCACACACCAACTAAGATCAACTGTATCATCTTTTAAGCAAAAATGAAAGCCACAGTTCAGCTCAGGATTGGTGGTAGCGAGCAGCTGACATTTACTGAGCACCTGGTAGATCCGAGTGCCTTCCACTTACCAGCACCTTGGCCAGGGACCCAGAGAGTGTGTTTCGATATGGTTTGCCATCACCTGGGAAAACATCATTGCTGTATTAAGTTGGCCTATGTTTATTTGTTTGTTTGTTTCTCAGTAGGTGACCAAATGAGAGTGTGTGGCACCGAAATAAACAGAAATGAGAGTACTTAGATCTGGCGGAACTTCGTTGTCAATCGCCATCTGGAAGACACACAGTGTGTTTCATTGTGTGTTTTTTAAGATCGCCATTGAAATGAAAGCACAACTTTGCTCTAGCTAATGTTAAAATGAAATGCAAAACTATCATAAGTAAAACAGTACATCACTAGTGTAAGAAAAGACAGAAGGATCACTGGAACTGATTATAATGTCAAAATACTATTTACATAAGTATTAGTACATACCAATGCTAGCAATTCAAATTAATGGGAAAAGGCAAATCATGCTAAGAAAAATTTATGATTATTGGTTTAAAAAATTAAGTTACCAGCTCACTTTAGATGCTAAAATGAATTCCAAGAAATTAAAGAACTCAAATGATTATGGGAAAAGGATAAATAGAAAAGTAATACTAAAAATAATATTTTTCTGACCTCTAAATGAAAAAAAATCTCTATTTGCACAAAGAGAAAGGAAAATTGGTAGATATGACTACATAACAATTAAAATTTCATTTAAATAAAAAGATCAGCAAATTAATACAAAACAACTGAAAAAATATATTGACATAAAAGTCATTGCGTAATGTATTTAAAAATTAACTTTTAAAAATCAACTACAAAAAGTAAAATATAATGAACAACCAAGTCATAAAAGATCTATAATTGTTCAGTAAATGTGGAAAAAATTTTTGAAGTGTTTTTCAATCTCAGAAAGACAGACAAAAATAAGAATACAATATTTTATCATTTCTGAAATTGGTTAGATTTTGTTTTTGTTTAGCGATGGAACTGACAAGCAATTTAGCAAAATAGATCAATATCTTTAAAATCTTTTTAATTCTTGAATAAGGATTTTCACTTCTAAAATCATATCCCAAGGAAACAATTATATCTCACACATATTTTTTTATAGATTGTTCGTCCGAAAGTTATATATAATTGTGAAAAATATGAATTAATATCTGCCCCCAAAAGAAGTAAATAATTAAAAACATTTAACTCTAGACAGATAATGGTATTTACTAAAAATAAGTCTAAAAATGGTTCTGAAGATTATATGGACACACGTTAATGGTTTAATTTTAATGTCATGGTAGAAAACGGATACAATAGTGTCTCAGTTTTACAAATGTATATTTTTACATGCATTTACATGAAGCTGAGAATGAACATAATGAAAATATTTCTTGTCATTGAGTTTATGGGAAATTTATATTTTCTTTATGGTTTTTTGTGTATTACAAATATTGTAAAGTTCACATTATTAATGTATTTTAAACATTTGGATCTTAACCACCTCTTTTTATTAATTTACAATTGGACCTTTTTTAATTTAGTGAATTTAAGTTTTTCAGATGATGAAACTGAATATTTAACATTCTATAGATTAATGTATTGTTAAATCTTTTTTTTTCCCTAGTAATACTATTCATTTAAATACTGGCATATCATCTCAGCTATGGCTCTGCCTATTCGAAACCAAAAATCCTGCCAATTTTATAAAAAGTTGAACTCATTATTTGTATTTTGGTATGTAATGTGATAAATAAATGTTTTGACTGCACTTCACCTGCTTTGGCTATAGATAGATGACAGAAGAGGACACTGATTAAATGACCAATAAATACAGGAGAAAATCTGGGACTTTTTTTGTTTTTATTGTTACTTTTTATAACCACTATGCCTGTGAGTTATTTATAGTAGTGCTATAAAGAATATTTTCAATCAAGTCTCAGGTCTTGCTTTCAAAGGATGTATTGTTTTGTTTTTATCATTCCAAATTTATCATTGTATTGAGGTTACAAGATGAAAGATCAATTTTATGGGTTCTCAAATAATGAGAACAATTATGAATTTTCTTTAAAAACAGTGAAGGCTGACACAGGTGTTGTGACTGTTTTCCTCTTGCTGCTCTGTGGTGAGATGCAGCAGGGTGAGCTGATGACAAGGGCTGAGCCAGGTGGCGGGAGGCATGGGCAGGAGTCTTCAGTCCCTATTCTTACTCGCCCTGGGACCGCGGGCAGATTCTCAGAGCCAGTGCTTCTTCGTATATAAAATTAGAGTGAGTTCAATAGGTCTGTGTCTAGGAATCTGGTTTAATTACGAAACAGGACTGGACTACACAGTGCTTAAAGAATTTATCAACATGACTTCTCTCACTGGCCCCTTGTTTTACAGAGCTGGATAATAAATGTTAGAATTTTACAATTAAAAGGAAACTAGAGTGTCAGGCATTCTGAGTTGCTGATCGATGATGTGTATGTTAGCCTTAGGAATCACTGGCAAATTTTTGGAAAATAAGCCTATGTTCTCTAACTACAACTTTACTAGAGTAGAGAGACCAACCCCTTCCTTTAAGAAATGGCCATGGATCCATTCCAGGATGTATCCATGTGGTCAGTAAGATCCATAGTTCTATGCTGATCATACCCTGAGCAGACTTTCAAAAGTAGGTCTGAACAGTTGCAAACCATGGACAGAAACGTCAGTAAACTCTGGTAATCCATGGTTTTGAGCCATGTAGTGTCCAGGTAAGCCTGCCAAGATTATTTACATGTAAATATACTCCCAAATACATTACTGAATAGGTGATTTTCATGGTCTTACTGGATTTAAAGGAACTGGGTCTCGTAGGCTATCTGCCAAAGATAATTCTTTGAAATTTTAATATTCATTTAGATATTCTTCCTGACAGTAACTGATTATTATCTTTTCAAGCCACTTTGGGTTGGAGCCAGTAAAAATCCTCTCCCATAGCTTACAGGAACTTATTTTTCCATTCTTTGTGGCAGGAGGCTATGTATCCATGTCATCTAAAAGGAGAGGCAATGACAACAGCAGATCAAGCCAGATTTCTTGCATTTGAGTCCAGTTCTGTCACCAAATTTGTAACCTCCAGCAATTTTTCATTGTTATACTGCTCTACTTTCTCACCTATAGAAGAGAATAATGATAGCACTTATCTTCTAAGAAATTAGTGTCACAGTGCCTAATAACACCTAGGCTACATCTCATATATTTCTAAAACAAAGTATGAATTGTAATCCTATTTTGCACCATTCAGCACTGTTTGCTGATCTACAAGACGACCATTTGGGCCAAACTTTCAATTCTCGAAGTTATTCCATTGCAGTTGAAACAAAGGCATCATTAGAAGGGTGGGGGTCCATGAGCAGCTTTGCCCTTCACATTCCCACCATCTTTTTCCAAAAGAAATAGTCAGGAGCAGTTCCTCATATTTAGGTCACCCTGTTTTTATAACGTAGCCTTGATGACCTGGGTGCAACTAATTAAACCAGGGCTCCGAGTTCATTCCTTTAGGCAGCTCTGATGTGGTTTGGCTGGTCGCCTCGTGAGAACTCTGCCTAACAGAACGTTCTGTGCTGATTAGCAGCGACTCTGATCCCATCCAGCCTTCTCTCCGTGACTGTACATGAAAGACATGCAGACTTCGTAGCATTCCACAGTGCACTCACTCTGCTCACTTTCAAATTTTGGTGTACTCGCTGAGGCGAGAGGGGCTTTGGAGGAGGGAGGGAGAAAACAGAATTTTACTTTGTGGGAAATTTCTTCTGTCATTCCACTTGTGGTGGAAATTTTGTGTTTCACAGGGTGACTCGATATCCTTGGTTTCCGGGATGTATTCTGGTCAGCGTTGCCCGAAAGGCATGCAGATTTCTGTCTACAAAACAAATAGGTAGTAACTTCATTTTGGAAATTATCATATGACTCTTTGACCCTTCAAAGGGCATTTCTCTTAGAATGTAGCTTTGCTGGCATTGGTGGTGCATTTTCAATAGTGTGAACCTTTTGCATATGTGGTAACACTGGACTCTCCCTGTGTGGGGCAAACTCCCTGAAATTCTGAATAAACCCAGAGTAGCATATCTGCCGACCTGACTCAGTGTTTTTCTGCAGGATGCTCACTGAGCACATGCCCCCCAAATGGAGATGGGACAGAGACGGCTTTGCGGCGCCTCCCTCCACATCCCACAGAGCGAGCGTTCTGCAGAGCTGAGTGCAGTCCTGTGTCTTTGGACAGTGTGGCTCCTAAACAAAAAAAGCCATGCACCGGCTGTCCATCCGAACATACATTGATCTGTGTGTGCCGAAGTGTGATCACTCGTGTCGGCGACCTTGACAGGTGGTAGGATGTGGCGCCCTAAGGGCGATTTAAGAGCTCTTCAGGGCAAGTTTAGCTTTTCTCAGTTTTCCAATTTGGCACCAACTTTAGAACCTAACCATGTTAGTTGTGATTCATGTTAGCTTTGAATACACTGGAATTAAAAGCTCAGACTTTATAGCCACTCTGCCCTGGGTTTGAATCTGGCTTGCATCCCGTGCTTATGTGGCTTCAGGAAAGTCGCCTGACTTTTCCAGGTCCCCATTTTCTCATCTGTCTGTGATTGGTGTGAGCCTCGCGAAGCTCTCTGTGCAGTCTCCCCATGCAGCGAGAGGCGCTGCAGTTGTGAACATTGTTGAGAAGTTAAGAGACTCACAGAGAAGAGGCAGAATCCTAAGCGCTGAGGCAGTATTGGTCAGGAGGAAGCAGAAGCCATGCGGTGGTAAACAGGGGACTAGATCAGTAGCTGAGAGCTGCTGTGTAGTCCGGGTCCCCATGAGGACTAATTATTCAGGAGCTTGGACAGTCTGCATGCGGATAACACATCAGCAGGAAATAGAGACAACTCGATAAAACTTTCAGCAGTTCTGGTGTCAAAAGATCCTAACATGGTGTTGCATTTAATTCAAGGCTTTTAATCAGCCTGAGAGGAAGTCCAGGTAAAAGAGCAGTGATAATACAGTCCCCTTTTAACCTGGATTATTATTAGATTCAAATATGTTTATGAATATGAAGCAGTTTTGAAATGATGATGCCCTATATAAATGTAAGGTGGTAGCAGATTAGAAATATTAATAGCATTTTAAGTCAGGGCTAATTATTTAGGGACGTGAATAATAGAGAAGAAAAAGACTATGAGTGTTACTGTGCCTCTTACCCTCAGTTAAAAGTTACTGAAAGAACTAAAGGTTATAAGATCCATTATTATTAACCATTGCATATCTGCATTGTCTTAAAAGTGTGGCCTAGAGGACAAGCTTGGGTTTTAGAGTAAAATTAACCTTGGCTGTAAATCATAATTCTGCCACTCACTGGTTGTATGACCTTGAAGAAGTTATATAACTTCTCTGGACCTCAAAATATATATGGTAAAATTCCAAAGATGCCTACTTAATTAGATAATATTTAATTCAAAACCAGAATGAGGGAGGAAATGGAATAAGAAAACAAACCAAAACAATTAATTCCAAAAGTAGGAAGAAAAGTGAAAAAAAATTCATAGAAAGTCAGGAAAAAGAAAAAAATGTGAAACAGTAGAAAAAAGTCTCTCTCTATATAGATATCTATAGATATCTATACACGCACACACACATCATATCATCGGACTAAATATGCTGGCTAAAATAACTTGTCATATTAAATTAAAAAGAAACTAAATGTTCTTTATGACACACATAAAATAAGAGGACTCAGAAAGGCTGAGTATAAAAGGATGAAAAGATATATAACAGGCAAATAATAAATGAAAGAAAAACTGGATAATGAAAATAATATCAGATAATATAGACTGTAAAACAAAAACCTTTTTAGAGATAGAGAGGGTCACTAAATTATGATAAAATATTCAATTTGCCACAAAAACATAGCAAAAAAAAATATCAATTCTACACTAGAATATACTGAGCAAAATATCTTCAAAATAAAGAAGGCAAAAATTGACAGAAATACATGGAGAATTTGATAAGTCCAATATTATAGAATAAGGATAAGTCCAATATTTTACATACTAATTTCAAAGCTAATAATTTTAAGCACATGAAAGTAAATAAACATAGAGATTTCAAAACATAATTAACAAACGATTTAATAAATAAAGTCTAAACAAAATAAAGAGCACATATTCTTCTAAGATATAAATGAAATATTTATGGCACTTTATTACTTTCAAGAAGGGAAAAAATTTAAATACTTGGAATGTAGTGATAATAATTGCATATAAAAATTTATGAGATACAACACAAAGGTGTAGTTATAGTTTATTTTATACTTTAAATGCTCAAATTAGAAATTAAGCTAGAAACTAATAATTAAATTCAAATAAACTAAAAGGAGATAATATAAGAGCAGAGATTAAAGAACTAGAACTTGAAGACTAGAATTCAAAGGATCAACATAGTCAGAAGTTAGTTCCTTAAAAATAGAGAAACCTCTAACACAATTGACTAAGAAAAAAAGATTACAAATCAACAATACAGAAACTGAAAATGAGAAATACTTGTAAGCAGCAGGGATTTAAAATGATAATAGAATACCATAAACAAACTTTGCTGATACATTTGGAAACTAAGACAAAATAGACAGATTCCTAGTATGGTATATGTATGTTAGAAAACTATTATCTTGACCTTTTCATTAGTTATAGAATTTTAAGTTGACAGATTATATTTTCCCTTTCTCTACTTTAAAATGTTGTTCCATTGTCTTCAGGCTTGCATTGTTTCCTAAAAGAAATCTGCTGTCATTCCTATCTTTGTTCCTTTTTGTACGATTGTGTTATTTTTCTCTGGCTGCTTTGCTTGGCATGTGCTTATGATGTACCTCGGTGTATTTTATGGTTTGGGGGGATTTTTGGGGGGTGGGGAGGCTATTTGGGGGTTTATTATTCCTCTTGGATCTGTACTTTTAATGTTCTTATCTATTCTTTCATTTATGTCTTTTGCGAATCTCCTTCTATTAATTAACTTTTTTCTTAAGGATTTTATTTTTCTATTTCTTTTCATTCCTAGAAATTTTTTATTGAATGCTGGTGTGAATTTCCCCTTGTTAGGTGTAGATATTTTTACATTTCTGCAATCTTCTTGAGCTTTATTCTGGGATGCAGTTAACTTCCTTGAAAACAGTTGATCCTTTTGAGACTTGCTTTTAAACTTTGTGAGATGGGGCCAGAACAGCCTTTACTTAGAGCTACTTTTTGCTCCAATATGGATGCAATTTCCTTTTGAGTACTCTACCTGACACCCTTAAATTACAAAGTATTTCACTCTGACTGGTGGGAACTTTGTATAAACTCAAAGATTGTTTCCTCGGCTCCTCTCAGGTCATGATTCCCCCTGGTTGAGGTAGTTGTTTCCTTATGTGCATGAGCTTATCTGTGCTCAGCTGAAGACTCAGAGGAAAAATGGTATCTCTGGCAGCTCTCCTATTGCACAGGCCTGCTTTCTGATGCAGACTTCCTGTATGAAAGGGTGACGTCTACTCTGTTTTCAGAGCCTCTGTGTCTGCAGTTTCTTAAAATCATCAGTTCAAAACAATTCTTATGACAAAGAGGCCTATTTTAGGGTGACATATTCTGCTTCCCTTTAACTATCTGATGCCCAATGTCTGAAAACTGCTGTTCTACTTTTTTTCTAGTTTTTTAGTTGTTTCAGACAAAAGAAACCAGGTCCCTTTTACTCTGTCTTGGCTAGGAGCAGAAGTTTTTAAATATTGTAATTTTTAAATGTTGTCATCTAAGTCTTGTAAGGGCAAATTGTGCTCTCTAAACTGGACCTCTAACAGAGAACTCAGTGAAAAACAAGAGATTTTAAAGTCTTTGCACTAAAAATTGGATCGTAAGTGCTCTTTCACTTATTATGCGCCAACCACTATTCTAGGTACTTTATAGATAGGCTTATTTATCTAATCTCTGCGAAGTAAGTTGTTATCATCCTGTTAAACAAAAACCTTCAAGGCCTAAAGTTTTTCTCTGACAGAAAAGGCTTATTGAGCCATCTGTTAGCCAGAAAAGGACCAGGTCCTGGAGCCTGCAATTTAAACCACCAGCAGCACGACTGGATGGGGAAGACAAACACGTCTGTCATCCTGGGATTGGCGGAGCATTTTATACAGTGTGGGTTTGGAGAAGAAAGACATAAGATGTTTTGAGAGAATTTACATGTGGCTCTGACTGAAAGCGGCAGGGAAAGGCGAAGCAGGGACAGTCCTGGGTAGGCGCACAGTCTGTGAGGCAGGGCGTCTGCCACTTCGGATCGGTGTGGGCAGCAGTCTGGAAAGTTCACGTGTAAGTGGGATGCAGTTACATCTGGTGGTCAGTTCTTCGCTCCAGATAATCATAGAAATAGCCACCTGGAAGTTAGCACAAAGCTTCAGCATACATCCAGGAATGGGAGCAGTTGTCCGTTGATTTCATCCTGCAGCTATTAACCACTTAACC
>CM053514.1:71010355-71033484 GCA_028627145.1 Eidolon dupreanum
TCAGATCATCAGGCGTTAGATTCTCATAGGAGCACCGGTCCCTGGTGCTGAAAAGTTGGGACCACTGTTATATATCATGCATGTGATGAGTACTATAATGGAAACAAGACTAAGACAGAGGACTTTCTATAAAGAAACTTAAAACTTCAATGACAAAACAATAAAGAAACATGAAGAGGTTAATAGCTTAAGCAAAATGATGCATTTAATAATAGTACAAAGCACCAGTAAGGGTTGTTTTATTTCAAAGAGTTGTTTTGATTGAGTGGGAGGAACCTAGGAGACCTTCATGGAAGAGATGATATCTGAACTAAGCCTTGAAGGATGAGAGGCAAGGAGAAGGAAGACGTGTCAAGTTAACTGAGGCCCAAAAAGAGGAGTAATTTTTCTCAAGCATATGATAGGCAGTAGTAGTACTGAAATATTAAATGACATAAATATATGTGGGAAAGTGGGCCTGTGGGAACAGGGTTGAAGGAGCCAGTTGTGGAAAGAGGAAAACCAGTTACTACAGAGGAAGTGAACATAAAGAAGGGCATCATTGGGTAGGATGAAAGGGTCAGCTGTGCGAAACATTTAAAAATAATCTCAGCAGTGGGAGCTGAGCGGCTGCGGGTGAAGTCGAATGGGTTAAATCGGGGTTAGGACCAAGAGGACTAGAATAATAATGGCATCACAGCCAGATGGTGAGGCCTGGAGGCCATCCGGTGACCATCTAACAATTGGGCATGTTAGACTAAAGCCCAGGAGGAAAGCCAAAGCTAGCGATAGTTTTCTGTCCTGACTTATGGGAGGGACAGCCTGGAGGGGAGGCGTATCGATTGAACCTTGCATAATATCACAGCAAAGGCAGAAAAGGCAGGGCCAGGGGAAGAGATGGAGGAAGTTTGTTCACAGAGGCCAAAATCATCAAAGAAAACTGACATAGCAGAGAACCAGATACTCTTGGTGGTATGACAGTCCAGAGAGAGTTTCCTAAAGGTGGGGCCTCAGCAATATCAAAGAGAATGAGGAGCAAGAAAAGACCGTTGGACTTAAAGCTTGGGATTTCCTTGGTGGCTCTAGAGGAAGCATTTCATTAGATTTTGGGACAAGCCAAATTATGAAGGGATAAGGGGAGACAGAGGGGAAGGATGTGAAGGGCAATGATATAGGCTGTCCACTCCAGATTCGTAGAATGAAGAGGACCAGTGCCCGAAAGGGCCAGCAGGTGTACCCAGTGTGTGTTGTGTTGTGTTGTGTTTGTTGTGTTGTATTAGGATGGGAAATACCCAAAAGCAAAGAAGTTGATTAGGAAGATGCTAAAAAATAATGATTTTCTTAGATTTGTGTAACAATTTATGATTGACAAAATTTGTAGTCGACATCGACATTTTCCCTTGTAGCTTTCACAATAACAATAGAGAAATGATGTAGTTTCAGCGTGAGGGGCACGGGGGTTCCTCCACTCTGTTGCTGTTTTCTTTATAGCATAGACTCATCTAGAGGGAAGAAACTAGTTGGAGATGCAGCACACTCAGAGAGTGGAGGGGGAACTAAGAGTTGCAGGGAGGTTACTGTTCAGGAGAAGAGGTATCTGTAAGACCAGGGGCAATGAGGAGAAAGGAGACAGAGTTTTGTATGTTTTACTCCCCAAAGCGAAGCATTCAAACACTCTGCATACCATTTCAGTTATGCATGAGATAACACACTTGCATTTGAAGGAAAGGGCTGATTATGACTATTTCTTAAAATATTCAAGCTAGGTGATTACGTGAGCATTATCTCTGGATACTCTCAAAAGTCTTTTGGAAAAATGCAGAAATTCTAGAAATGTCTAGAAGTTATGTAACTAAGGGTCTGCATGACATGCAGTCTTTCTCTGAAAAAGAAAAAGGGAAAAATACAATTACATTTGCCTTAGCTTACTGTTGACGGCAGGGCTTTTTAAACAGGGGTCTGAAGCTCCCTAAATGGCCACAGATGTAATATCACAGATCTGCTTATTTCCAAAATGCTATCTTCTCATCTTATGATAATTTGAAAGGTGAAATTTCTCTTCTGCAGCTACAACCCACAATTGAGAATCATTTTCACGGAAGACTTTATTTTCTTAAGGCAGTGTTTCTTAATATAAATTCTCACAACACTGAGAATTTATTTTTCCTTTAATGCATTCATTACTCTTGACCAAGGCACCAGTTTGCGTGCAAACCTTATTTCCTGCTGCCACCTGGTGGACGGTGCAAAGACTTTTACAGATTCTCCGGCAGTACTGGGAGAGGGGGCCAGGCTCAATCCCAGACGGTGATCAAAGGAAAGGTCTTTCTAATAAACTCCCTGGCAGCAAAACAGCAAAGGGTTGGCTCCTTGCCCCTGGGGACTGTGCAGAATGTCACATTTCAGACGCCTACAGCATTTTTCTCTTCTTTTATCTTTAGACTCTTGTGGCTCTCAGACCTTGAATATAATTCTTTCCTAAAGATTCTTTAAAATCACTATTTGTTCCTTCTTTGCTCTGTCTTCCTTTTTTTTTCTTTCTTTTTCTTTTTCATGTGTGGTAGAGGGAGGAGGAAGGAGATGGTCATTTTAATGTAAAGAAGATCATGTTAAAATTACATAACTTAATTACATTAATTCACTGCAATAACAATCTGGTATGACGGGTCATTTTGCTTTACTCATCTGAGTCTCTTGTGCAGAGAAATTGTGAGGAGAGGGTTAGAAAGTGCTTTTATGATCATAAATGATCTATACTCACTTAGAGGAGGGACATACATAGAAGTGACATTGTTTTGTTTAATAAAGTTTCATTCAAAGCGATTTGGCTGTTTCTTTCTATCAAGTGTAATGGCAAACAAGCGAGTTCCGATATTAAATACCCCAATGGTCCCTCAAGCTTTTTATTCTGTAATAAGTCAGTGCTCAGCTGTACAGCTTTATGTGTTACCCACGACAGTCGTTTAGTCGGTCAATTTCAGGCTAGCGATAAAACTCTGAGTAATAGGAAAGCAGTATTGATGCTCCATATTCTTGGTGAGGAGATGTCTATAAATTAAACTTCCCAGGTATACACTCAATTTATATTTAACAGCCATCACAAAATGTAATATCTTAGTAGAACTGGATTATGACCTAATATATATATGGAAAACTAATTAAAGCTGTTGGAAATAACCTACTTCTCTTTGAATTATTTATATAAATACACAGAGATCAGAAAATTTTAGTGCAAGTCAGATGCGTTCCTGTCTATGGCTATTACATAAAGCTGAGAACATTTTATGGGGAAAGTGATGATTCTTAAAGATTGAGTTCCAAATGTGAATTTCCCTATTTTCATAAGGCTAGAGTTTGAGTTATTACACATCAGTGCCTTTCAAAATAGCTTTTTATTCTCACAAGATAAAACTTCTTGTAAAATCTTTTATTAAAAAAATATAATTTTTACTAATTGACTAACTCGTCTTCACTAAGTGCTAATCTTAAAAGAACACCAGTGCTTTTTCGGTTTTCAAATGAAAAGATTATGAGTCAGTACTCTGATTTCTCACCTTTTAATCAAATTTCCATTCATCTCATAATGTTAAAATTTTTGACAGTCCTTTTAAATATATTTTCCCTTGAATTCTCTAAAATTAAACAAATGCTCTTTCGTTTAAAAAATATAAAAATAAAATAAAATAAAATAAAAATAAAATATAAAATAAAATAATAAAATAAAATAAAATAAAATAAAATAAAATAAAATAAAATAAAATAAAATAAAATAAAATAAAATAAAATAAAAGACTTCTGGATGGAATAACATCTGCGTTTACCAGGCCTGATCTTTGTCCTCCCTGAGGGATGGAGGGCGCGGTCAGTGCTCGCTGCGTGTTACGGGGGAGCAGGCTGCGGGGAGGGGAAGGATGAAAGCCAAGTGTGTTCAGCCCCGGAGCCCACAGGGCAGGTGAAGGCGGAGTGGTGACCGTGGGCGGCGGGGCGGCGCACGCGCTCGGTGTCGCGTGGTGGCGGCCTTCCCGCACGGCCCAGCGGAGCGCGGGGCAGCGTGTGTGGTGGGTTCGCGGGAGAGCGTGACCTGCCTTCAATTTTAACAATCCCACCAGAAGTTTCTGCTTACATTTACACAGTGGAGTTTTCCCTTGGGTATTGTTTGTCTGTTTGTGGGGTTTTTGTGGGGAGAGGCGAGGGTTAGCTTCTAAATCAAAGCGAGCTATCCCCCACCCACTAAGTTTGGCAGGACATCCAAGAGCAATCATCATGGGGTGCTCCATTGAGAGGTACAAGAGAAAGAAGAGTGCAGGGAGGAGACTTCTGTGGTCCAAGAGGAGTGAAGGGTTCCTTACGCTCCGTAGTACCTGCTTGTCACTGCCCTTGGTCACCCCTCTGAATCTGTATAGATAGGGAGAGTTTGGGGATCGCAATCTAGTTGAAAAGCTATTGCACAAAACAGAAAATACCAGTTGACACTATCCAAGGTATGCACACCCACGCTAGTATCCTCTTAGGGGTCGGGCCATCCCCACTTTAATCCAAGGCACCAGACTCTGTCCCCTCCCCTGAGGAAAATCCACTGGATGTGGCCCTTTGAAATTATTTACCTGTTAACTCCCTCTAGCAGAGATCACAGACCTCCAAGATCCCATGTTCCCATCACCTTCTTAAGAAAGGAAATAATAGCATGATACAGCCAGCCATTGTCAATCAAGTTATTTTACCATATTCAATTTTTAATAAATTCTTTCTACTATATATGTTTTCTACTAAATACCAGCTCTAAGCCTGGAACTGCTCCTGGCAAGTCATTAAATGTTGTCTCATTTAGTTCTGAAATGACCTTCAGACCCAATGTTGAGAAGAAAACAGTGTCAGGGAGTTTAATTTGCCCAAGCAGTAATTTATCACAATTATTTAGTTTGTTGAGGACAGTTTGAAATTGTGTCTTTATGATGACTGATATTTTAATGTCACAGGGGTTTGAGAAAGATCTTTTCTGTCTTAGTCTGTTCGGGCTGCTCTAACAGAATATCATAGACTCGGTGGCTGATAAACAACAGAAATGTATTTCTCACAGCTCTGGAGGCTGAGTAGTCCAAGATCAAGACCAGGCAGAGCCACCGTCTGGTGAGAGCCCACTTCCTGACTCACAGATGGTCATCCTCCCACTGTGTCCTCAAATGGTAGAAGGGGTGAGGGAGCTCCCTGGGGTCTCATTTATAAGGGCACTAATCCCATTTATCAGGGCTCCACCCTTATGATTTATTCACCTCCCAAAGCCCCGCCCCCCAACACCACCACATTGCATAACAGGATTTAAGATACGAATTTGAGGAGACACAAATATTCAGGCTACTGCACCTTCTATAGAAATACTTTTCTTTGTACTTTCTTTAATGCCCATATTTTAGTTTTATGAATTAAACAGTATATATTTATTTAAACAAAATTATAAACAATTCCCAACTATCCATAGATTACCTGTTAACTTACTTACTAACAGAACTTAAAGATCTAACCAATTAAATTTCCCAAACATTTAAATATTGAATATAAACTTAATTAAGTATTTTCAAGTATTTAATCGAAATAAAAATTCCAACATATTCAAATTTTCTAAATATTTTAAATCCCTTAGATATATAAAACTCGCAAAATTATTATAACTATACGAGTAATCAGTACTTTTAGATTAAAATCAGTTATAAACATGCTAATCTAGTGAATTTAAATTTGTCATGTATCCTCATCTTGATTCATATTTTAATTCTTAGTGTTTTCCTGGCTTACTTTCCTAATATATCAGTTGTCTTACTGTTTTTATTGCTTCTTAGGTTTCAAAATTATTACCACATCCAAATGAAAAACAACGATCTCACAGCAACCAAGAATGTAGCATCTAGGTTATGAGCCAACTGATTCTTGGTGAGGACACCGGTCCTGGTTCCTAAGGAGATGTAAACGCTAGCCGGTGACAATCAGATTCAGCTTCATTTAAGTCCACATATACGAAATTGGGGTGTTTTTTTTTTTTTTTAATGATATTTCTTCACAAATATTTTGGTCAGTATCGCAAACCCTCTTGTGTTATCCCATTATTATGATGACTGACTTGGTCTGTTATAGTACCTTCTTGGGAATTTTTTAAAATATTTTATTAAGATTATTTGTTCTGTTCGAAAGCATTACCTCCTAGTAGATAATGCACTGAGTCTACATTTTAGTTCTCTTCAGAACACTGACTCAAATGATCATCTTTGAAAGCGGTGTTGTTTTCTGTCTGCACGGTGTGGCCCACTGGCACTAACGGACTCTGACCCTCAATTCTACCCAGTGTCCATTGTGCGCTTCAGCTACTGGTTGGTCCTTTTGATCTCATTATAACTACCTTTCTTAAGGTTATTTGGAGTACTGGTTTTGTGCCTCCTATAGCACTTACTGTGTGTGTGTGTGTGTGTGTGTGTGTGTGTGTGTATACATACACTATATAATTTGTAGTCAGGAATATAATTAGCAGAGGAAGCAAAATACTCACATATATGAACCCCATGTTAAACGTACCCTATTTTGTTTACCTTTCTCTGTGTTATAACTATCTTTTATATGCCTTATATTAACTTTTCTAAGTATCATTATAAACAAATAGCTTTTAGAGACCAGACTCAATGTCTTTAGCCAACCATAATTCATGGTCACTGAGCGCTCTCTCACACTTAATGCCAAATCCTCAAAATTCAGCCAACAGGAATATCCTGGACTTGACGCTATCCTTTTAGTGTTTTAGTTTGATCTCCAACGTTCTTAAAAGCATTCTTGCTTTCTGGCAACAATGAGGTGTCCCAGACCCATTTCAGTCTGTTTTGTTTTACTGCTCAAGGTGTGGATTCAGCATCCCTACCAGAAGTAGCAGAGGATAGTAGAGAATAATAGTCCAAAATCTGGGTGCACGGGGCACCCAGGGGAGTTGACGGTGTGAGTAAAAAACACTGCTGCAGCTGCCTGACTGAATAATGACAGAAATGGAAAAATACATGTTATTTTAGTGTCACGAGACCCTAGTGATATTCCTAAAAAAAAAAAGAGTATATATTGCTGTGGCCTACTTTTTTCAGAGTGTGTGATTTCATTGACCACTGAGACATTTTTTTACACTGAAACATTTGACCATTCTTGCTGCTTAGGCAAAATACATTGAAAGATTTCTTGTGCCCAGTTTTGCAAGGATTCCAAACCATATGTACTTTCACAGAATTGTGTTTAGAATTTTCTGCATGTGCATGTGTAAATGCACAGATGCATAAGGATGTTTATCTACCTTCCAGTAGCAGGTAATGTCTTTTCATCTAGCCCTTAGGGTAACTGTAGATTGCACTTGCTTTCTTGCCCTGCGAAGAATTAATATAAACTATGACCTTCGTTTAAATCTCTTTTGTTTTTATACTTGTATGAATCAGCTACTTCATACCCTCATATAAAAATTTACACCTTCTCTTTGGAATAATGTACTTATCCCAGTTCTTAAAATTGACAAGTAATGACTAAAGGATGAAGCTACCTAATTTGCCTTATGTATAGTCGAGAGAAGCCAGTGCATATGGGACAAAATGAGAATGAGAAAAAAGAAGTATTCTTTAGATTTTAAAAAGTCAAAAAACAGAAACGTTTGTTATTCTAAGAAACCATTATTTATGATTTAAGAAAAACATGAAGGAAACCCCAAATAGGGAAGAATTATTTCTTCACTCTTTTTTTGACATATTGTCTTCATCGGCACTGATTTTAATATGTCCCAGTTATCATATGTCTGCTACATCTTATATTGAACTGTTCCCACTGAGCATCTGCATAGGTCAGGTGGTAACCACACAGCCACCACAAGCCACTCTGGCTGCCATCTTGCATCCCCACGCGTATGCACATATTCTCTGCTGGTCTGCCCAGGAGCCCCTGAGCACCAGCCCTGGTTCCCCACGTGGCCCCGTTTCCTCTCCAACAAGATAAAAGAAACTATCACAAACCAGGGAAAACTCACCAAACTGCAGGCACAGATGCGCATTGGTGGGACAGGAACTGCTCATAGAAGCAAGGGGGTGGTTCACAGAACAGCTACAGCAGATGATAAAAACCATCCGTCCTCCTTAAAGAACTTAGGGGTAAACAACACCTATGCCATTGAAGACGTGGGTGTGTTCACAAACCGAGGAACAGTAATCTGTTCCACAGGCCTGAAGTTCGGGTGTTGCTGGCAGCAAGCAGGTCACCCAGCACAGCCAGGCCAGGACAAAGCAGCCGACAGGAGGGCTGCCCAGCCTCTCCGAGCAGCTCAGTGCAGGCAGCCTGCTGGTGTCAGGAGCATCAGGAGACGGGCCGGTGCTCTGCCCAGGCTCTGGACAAAAAGCCGCTCGCTGCTGGAGAGGGTGCTGACGATGCAGTTCCAGATCTCGTGGACAATTTCGATGCAGCTTCCAGGAGTGAGGCAAACTGAACCAAGTCAACTTCCGAAGAAGTTAAAATTTGAAGAAGTAACTGGGAGCCGCTATTTTATATTATGGCTGCTTTTTAAAATTTGTTCATGGATCTGATAAATTCTCAATCTCTAATGTTTTTAAGCCCAAGCCTTTTGGCCACTGCGGCTCTTTTCAGTTTTTGCTTAAACACAAATCATGTTTTTTGCAGCGAATTAAGATGAAGAAGACTGGGAATAAAGAATGAAGGTTAATAAAGTTCTCTCAGTTAAAAAAAGGGGGCGGGGTGGGGAACACCACAAGCCGAAGAGAACCCAGTGTTGTAGCAGAAGGAAAATCCACCCTACCTCACTGGAGATAAGGCAGAGGCACAGAGACACAGGGTCCGGGTCAGCCACCTTCCTCAGGCTCCAGAGGCGTAGAGTGAAGAATTGACGATCCTCAGGGAGGAGGGAATTTGCTGAAATTCCCACCATAGAACCAAAAAGAAAGACGGTTGCAAATGTGCATTAGGTGAGCCACAGTGGCCTGAGAAGTAGTCTTATTTTACCAGTGATCTAACTGAAAATAATACGCACTCACACAGAAGAGAGAGTAGGCTCGTACAGCCTCTGTTCTCGGTCTTCAGGCCTGGTCTGTCTCGTCTACTTGCAGAAACAAGTTCCTAACTCTTCTAGCCGTTTGGTTGAATGTGGACCAACAAAAACAGGTGTCATATTGTGCTTGATGCAGGTAGGGCAGGGAGTCTTATGTTCTGTTTACTCTGGTGAATAGAAATCCACATAGAAATATGAATCAGGTGTTCCCATCTTGACGAATGGCATTATTCCAAAAGAGCAGGAAACCAAGGAGCTCTAAAGCCTCCCTAAAAACAAAGGAGACACGTATCATACGATACTCTCGGATGGATGAAGGCACAGAGGCAGCCGGGGCCCCATGGGGCTGCAGGTCAGATGCATTCTGGAACTTCAGGGAAGGCTGAAGTACATGCGTGAAGACAACCAGCAGCAGCTGCCCTCATGCCCAGTGACGGTCTTGCTGTCAAGGTCCAAAGCCCAACAGTTTTGAGTAAGAAAATAGCTTTGAAAACGTGTTTACCATGGTTTAAAAATCCTCCACTGCGAACACACTCAGCCTTTGTTCTTTGCATGGAGCTTCGGTTTCTCAAGAAGACATAACCTAGCAATGCTGGGCTTGCAGCTTCCACTGATGCCTTGACTAACAGTAGAGGAAGAGGAGTGACAGAAAGCATAGGGCCCCTGCCTGTTACAGAGCTTATTTAAGAGCACATGAATGATTTATTAGATGTGCAAAGAGGTTTGCAAAGAGGAAAGGACCCACAGTCTCCATTTTAAAAAAAAATATATCAAGCTTTATTTCATTGATCTGCCTTCCAACGATGAAATCGGAGGTTCAATTGATCATCCTCCACATCTTCTCACAGTGATTGTTCCAGGTATCATAGTCTCTCATGGAAGAAAACATGGTAACTCTCTTTAGTAACATACACAGGGTTTAAGTAAAAATAAATAGCACAGTCCATATGTCTTAAACACCAAGATTAATTCTGTATTAACAGAAGTACCAGGTAGCTCTTTGGGTTCAACATTTTCCAAATAGGTGTATTTCAGATGTTTTCTTTAAAAAAAAGAGAGAGAGAGGAAAGGAAAAAGAGCTTTGTGGTCAAATGTGTGCATCAACACATACTGTGCACACCTCCCAGAGAGTCACAATGCACTGTGACATGTCCTGCAGTAAAGAACCTATTTAACGTTCTTTAAACCCAGCATCTCTTATACAAATTTAACTGTAAACCCTTTTTGATATGATAGACATTGGCATTCCAGAATTCTACAGATAATATTTTGTTGAATATACTTGGAAAATACTTGACCAATCAATCTATTTACAATGGAAGAAGTTATAAATTTCCTCAGCCATTAGCGCTAATACATTTGAAAGATCATTATTATAAAAAGTAAATGGTAAGGTTAAGCCAGGACCAATGTTTTTGTTCTCTTAGACATAATGTTTATTTTACATGGTGGCAAACTCACCCTTACCCAGCTGGTGAGAGAATATGGTGGGTTGGTTCGAACCCATCGCTACACCCATCATAGTGTACAAAATGTTTTTAAATGCATGTAAGAAGAATACTTTCCATAGGGTTATTGAAACAATAAAAAACAGGCAGAAGGGAGTGATTAGGGGACAGATTTTGCACTTAGGCAGACCTGCTCTGCTGCCCCTCCTACTACCCATGGGAACTTGAGCAAATTACTTAATCTCTCTAAGTCTCAACTGTTCCATCTGCAAAGGGGAATACTAGCAGCACCTGCTCTGTAGGGTTTGTGAAGCTCACGTGGAATTATGCATATTAAGTGCTTAGCACATTGAATGATATAGTAAACTGCCAATAAATACCAGCTATTGTATTTTATCATCGTCTCTATAAATAATAACATATTTTTAACTAAGACTAAGAAGAAAGTAAAATGTCATTACAGATAGAGAGGGTAGGATCTCCTGGCAAGATGTGTGACACGTGTTGCTAAGTAAGTCTGTTCAGAAAGCTGTCCCATTGGCTCTGCAGAGCGTAACTTGGGAGGCGGGGAGAAGTATTAGAGCCACGGAGACAGGAGCAACGGGAAAAGGGAACAGAGAGACATTTTGGAGGTAAAATGGTCAGAATTTGGCGTCTGGTTTTGCATGGGCATAGAAATTATGGCTCAGAATAGAGCCTGAAGCTTCCTAACATGGAATTACTTCATGAACAGTGACAGCCTTAAGATAAAGACCACAAGAGGAGCCAACCTTGGGGCGAGGGCAATGAATGTGGTTTTATACTTGCTCTTTGAAGCTTCTGGTAGAAAATCTGAAAAGATAGACATGTCCTGCTGGGACTTTGGCACTTAACTCTGATTAGAGGTCTGTGCTGGAGGCATGGATGCTGGTTATCAGTGGGAAGAGAGTGGGAATCACACAGAGAGACAGTCTGCATAGAGAAGAGCAGAGAGGCATGAGTGGAGCCCTGGGGAACAGATATTTAGGAGATGCTCAGAGGCAGTAGAACCAATGAATAGAACAAGAGTAAAATGAAAGGAAGAGGACCAGAGAAAAATGTTCTGAAAGCACAGAAGTCAAGAATAATGGCCAAGTGTCTGAACCTCCTCCCGGCTGGATCATGGGCTGAACCCAATGTCCTGTTTTCCGCAGAGACCCTTTAGAGAAGCTAAGTTTGGCTCTCACTGTCAAGCTCTCTCTAGCAAGGTCCTTCTGCATCAGAGCCGAGGGACCTCCTCTCTGTGTGTCTGTGCGGCTTCCAAGCTATTTCTACTCACCAAAACCTCAAGCAGGAGGGAGTTAGGATTTCTTGACAGACTGTCCTTGTGTCCTCAGTGCGAAGCTTCACCAATAACAAGAATGAATGTCATGTTTACCTTTCACGAAGTACAGAATTAGTCAGCCTTCCGTAGTAAGTGATGGGAGAGTTACCAAGACTCCAGAAGCATGATTCCAAAACTTCTGTAGTTTCCAGAAGCCGCCGAGGCGCTCATTAAAAGGGTGGATACCTGCCCAGGGCTGAGTGATCCCGATAGCTGGGGTCACGGCTCAGAGAGCTGCATTTTCAGCAAGCCCTATAGACTGTTCTAGTGCACGCTGAAGCCTGTGAGCTGCTGGTGGCGAAAGAAACAGGCATCGGATTGAAACAGGCAAAAAGAGCACCACCTGGGGAAAAATAATCCGAAAGGAATACTGCTTTCTACTCATGGGAAATAATCCTTAACAGGATTGTGATGCTTCGTGGAAACTAATCAGGCCTAGCCTCTCATCTTCCAAATATTTCCGTGGAAATTTTCTCCCTTCCTGCTCTGAGTTTTGATTAATACACAGTGGAATGCTTTGCAGTTTTTCAAGCATGTGAAATAGAGCAAGTGTATTTTCTTCAAAGAAAGATATTTTGAAGTTTAGTGCTAAAAGGAAAAGTCATGAAACAGTTTAACCCTTTTCCTTAGAGTGTGGAGAGTTGTGTTCACACTGTGATTTTCATTGCTCACTTCCCAACATATACTTCATTTTTCTCAAGCATAAAAACTGACCCCTTTTTTTTCCTTCTTACATGTGTCAGTGTCCAAATTCATTCTCACATGTAAACTTTGGAAATTATTACTCAATTCTCGTTAGTGGAGAGAATTAGAATCGTTTATGTTCCACTGTGTTATTCTAACATTGTCCTCTCATTCGTCAAGATTTTTAAGCTGAACATTTTCCGGGGGGTGGGGAGACCTTGCAATGAAACATAGATCATGGCTGAAAGGCAACTACTAGATATAAAATATAGACCATGAATATTGAAATATTTATCTCTGTCTTGTGTTGTTACTTGAAATCATATCATCAGAGATTAATTAATTTTGATCTGAAAGGTATTTCAATCTTCAGGAGTTCCTTATTATAATAATTTTTTTAAAAAACAGGGGTAAATAATAATTACGCCATTACCAGCCACCACATTATGAAGGTTTGGTTGATTAATACCTGATAGCAGGTTTGGTAAAGGTGAGGCTAGAGACGCAACTTGGAGACCAGGGTTCCAAGAGACAGAAGGACATCAAAACCAAAATGTCACCTTCTTACATTCCTAAAGTCTCTCAAATGAGTGATTCTCCTCATGTCTACAAGGGTCTGTGAAGGCAAGCAGAACTTTGAAGGACTTACCTTCATTAAGCATTGGAGCACAAACCTCAGCCAGTGAGTAAAAGAGCTTCCCTATTGGGAAAGATCAATATCCTAACAACCCTTAACAGGAATAAAATAATCATTAGCCAGCCTGAGAGAAGAGGAGAGACTCGGAGCCTGGGCAGAATTATTGGATGAATGTAGCCCAGCGCCCGGCCTTCCTTTAATAGGAAGCTACTTGGAGGTAGCAGAGCTAGAGAATGCCTCTCCCGGCCAAATCCATGCTCCAGGAAGTGGGTCCAGGGTTACAAACTAAAGAGTAGTTGGTAAGCATGATCAATGTCATTGTGAAATATTTCAGCACAAACGTCAATTCGTATGAGAAATTTGGACCCTTCACACGGCGTCTAACCCCGGGGTTAAGCAGACACTGCACGTTTTCAAACGACTTCATTATGACTATTGGACATTAGAAAGCTGAACCATCCCAGCCGATTTAGAACAACCGGCCTCTTTCTCATGAGCACTCCACCTCCGTGCTGCACCTCTCTCCCGTGCAGCCAGAAAGGGCATAGTTAAACTCACCTCAGTGTCATTTAAAAAAAAAATCACAAATACGTTCACAAGGCATAACAGAGACTTTGGAATAAAGAATCAATAATAGTATCTTCAGTACTTCGTCAGATGAGATCATTTTTATGCTACTCTTTCTAAGTAACCAACAAATATTACATCGTATAATAACAGGGCTTGGTTTCGTCAAGGAGCAGCTCTGTCTCCATGTAGAGATTGATCTTTGGGAGATTGATCTCTTCCTTGGCTGTTTGACTACTTGACCCATAGCTCCCAAACTGGTGGACCTAAGGTGGTATGTCTCATTCATTCATTCGTTGAGCACCTACTCTGCGCCATGTGAGGTCTAGGTACTAGAAATACATCCAAGGACAAAGCAGGCAAAGCAAGTGCATGCGTGCACCTTATATCCTAGTTCAGGAAAGACAGTGTACAAATAAGTAAACTTACATATAAATGGTTATTTTAGATAGGGATACATGCTATAAAAATGAAATCAGCGGGGAATGATTGAGAATGAGTCTAGGTTCGGTTGTCCATTACTTCGAGAAGGCAGCATGGGCTCTGAGGAGGCGACCGACTGGCTTCTGAGCGATGAGACGATGCCAGTCCTGCAGAGGTCTGTGCAAAGCATTCGAGGCAGAAGAAACAGGTCCCGAGAGTGAAACGAGCTTGGTATTTTGAGGGACAGAAAGAAGGTTGTGTGGCTGGAGCTGCTGGAGCCTAAGTGAGCCAGAGAGAGAGTGGAACAGGATGGTTTCGGAGGCAGAGACAGAATCAGGAGTCGCCGTGTGCTGGCGTCCACGAAGGCTGGGACCGTGACTGCTGTGGACGAGGCAGGGTCTCGGCAGAGGTCTGAGGCAAAACGTGGTCGACCTCTCCCTCGGCTACCTGACCTTACAGAAGAATATCCTCTGACTCTCCTTCGGCTGGAATCTGAAGACGATACGGTAGCACCTGTAGGCTCCCTTCAAGTACCAGGAGAGCCCCGTGTAAAATCTCATGGTGTCTTCTTTTATATTGATGTAAAAGAAGAGCTGAGGGATGTGGGAGAGGGGGAAAGAATTGCTTTATAAAAGAAAAAAAAGTAGCCACCTTTTTTGTGGAAAGAGCACTGATATTGAAGCCGTGAGACCTAGGTTTAAGATGAAACTCAGACTTTCTGTGCCTCAGTTTCCTCATATGAAAAATGGGGAAGTACTTCAGGTGATGTTGTGAAAGTTAATAGAGATAATGCCTGTATTAAAACATTGCTTGGAACATGGTTTGATCGATTTTAGCTACTATTAATAACTATTAACTACCCTATGACATTAACTGTTAATAAGTATTAATAACTCTGTGAAGTCTAGAATCTTAATGGAAAGTATTGGTGGATGAAGTAAAGTTTGCTTATGACCGGTGAGAATTCATTGTAAGAAGAAAGCTTTATAGCGTCATGATTAGCTAGCTAGCTAGCTAGCGAGGCGTGGGCAGTTTATAGTTGAGGAATGCCTCCATGGCATCTGAAGCCTTACATGTGAATAGTATGGCCTCCCTTATCGTTTCTCAGGATCAGGGATAACGCCCCTTTTTCCCCACTGTGGCCGTAGTGTGGGCTTAGGGTGAGGCCCAGAGACCTGGAATCCAAACACAAAAGCTGAGGCCTCCTTTAATCCCATCTCCATAATGCCGATATGGACATTCTTGTCAAAAACACAGCCCAATAACCAAAAGAATGGGAAAAATCCGACCTTTATTTGTAGCTCACAAGGAACATCAAATGTCATTTGATTCCCAGCACATAGCACCTTTAAGTTCTCTTTCACCTTGCTCCATGCCCCATGCTTCCCTGTCACGTGCCGCTCATGGTCAACTCACCCCAGGTTTTTCCCCACAAGCCCCTTCCTCCAGCCTTCAAAGTCTCCCTTCTCTGCTTCCCCTTCCTTCCCCTTCTCTCCTCTCGTCTCTCTCTCCCTCCCTCCCATGTCACAGTGTGTGTATGTGCCCATTATATGTGTGTGTATATATTCACACACATATATATGTATCAGGTACATATACTTTTTAACAAAATGAAGCTATAATATGCATTTTATTCTGAAAATTGCTCGCCTCTTACAATAGAGAATTGACAGTTTGCATAGGTCTAGTTTACTATTTATGTCACAATGTATGCTATTTTTTAATATACTATAATAGATTTATATATTGTGGTTATTTCCCTTTTTTTTTTGCTATTGGAAACTTTTTAAACTTTTATAAACCACTCAAGCACCAAATTGTGTATGTGTGCGTGTGTGCTGCGTGTGTGTGTGTGTATGTGTGTGTATGTGTAGTCAACTCAAGGTAGAGGGTGGAAGATTAAGGAGAAAGTCAAGTGGATTGAAACCAGCACTAAAGCGACCATTCTCCAATACTAAATGTTCTTGAAATTTATTTCCCTGCATCTGTAGGTAAATGTCCTTCTGTTCTTGAAACAATAAATCCCCATAAACTTCCCATAAAGTTTTGCAGAGGTAAAATGTGAGATTAGTTCCATCAGAATCCATTCGGTGCTTTGTTTATACATCTTGAGATCTGAGTTGTAAAGCCCTGTTCTTTCTCTCAAGCCCCTAGACTGAGAAAAGGTCTGAACGCAACACCTTTAGAAGCCGCTGAGCTCTGGGCGGCTGCCTGACTGCTGGAAGTTAACTGCTTCCAAACCCTAGATCGGGCCACCTCTCCCTACTCAGTTCAAATCAGCATAACCTACAGCGCCACGCTGTGGCCGTTAAAACTGTAACTTCTGCCTCTTGTTGAAATCTAAACTCACTTTCTAAAATATTGAGATTCCCAAACAGCTCACTTCCAGGCAGGCAGTCTTCCCACGGCTCCCAAAAACCTCGATGGCAAGCCTGAGACACCAAAACCCCTATTTCAAAACTCGAGATTTTGAAGCGGAACGTGTTAAGTCCAGTCGTGAAGTGGTGCGTCAGACTGAATTTCACGGTAACCACTTCTTCCATGTGTCATTATCCAGACGCGTATTTTTGCACCACGCTATGATCCGTAAACGTGGGCCGAGGTTCCGTCACTCGGGGTTGCCGCGGTACGTCTGTGACCCCGTCAGACCCACAGAGCAGTTGGCATCCTCTGCGTCTGCAGGGCCACGGTGGCTGGCACGCTCGGCGGCGTCTTCCCGTGAAAACGCTGTGCCCTCCCCAGGCACGCCAGCCGCTGGTCACCCCTGACGAGGTCTGCCCTGCCCCGCTACGAATTCCTAGATGTCTTTGAAATTAAAGCTGTGCTAAGTCAACCTACCGGATACCACCGCACTCACTTTATTGTTCGTTTTAATTATGCGACACGGAGTTATAACACTCCTACTCGTCCTACAGCATCTCAGACCAGTGGTCTCAACTCGAATCCCAGCTCACAGTCCTCGGTGACGATGACCAAAGCTCCACGTCTGTGAACCCGGCGGACAGCACGAGAACAACAGCAAAGACCTGGAGCTGCAAAATGGGATCGTGTCCTCACTGTGCTCTTTTCATCCTCAAAGTCCTACCATCTCCTTCAACTGGGACACACTGTTTATTTTTATATTAGAGTTTATGTTCATTTAGCGGCTGGATGGAAATTTATTTCAGGCCTTCTTCCGACGGTGTTCCTTTCGTCTCAAGTATTTATAAGCTCTTAAGAAATTCCGGCACATTACATATAAATCCAAACCAGCTATCTCCCCTGCTACATATAAAGAAGCCCTGTTATTTTTCTATTATTATTAATAAACATAGACATAAAGGAATTATTTTTTTTTTGCCTTTTTATAGTTCTTTGGTCTTTTATAATGCTGCTTTATGTCATTACAGCGACCCCGTTGACAAAGGAACGGTTTTCCTAATTTACAAATAAAGGAGCAGGTTTTTAAAGCTGGGTTCATTTGCTCCTCTTCCCTTTGCGCTGTGGGTGGTTCTGTGGCTCCACTGATCCCAGCCGTGGGGCCATGGGGACCGGGGTCGTTTCCAGAGGAAAACGACAGCATCTATGACTAGGACGTGTGAATCTTTTTATTTCCTATAATGAAAAGGGCACAGGAAGGAAACCTTGATTTGTGTAACATAATTGTATGGATCATATCAATCCATTACTCGGCCGTGAAGAGCAGCTTCCAATTTTCACATCCACCATTCCGCCGAAATGGGCAGCTTTTTTTCCACACTTTACTCGCCTAATGGATTTGATATAAAATCTGTTTTTCTATGGAAGTGGGGCTCTGGGGGGTTGTAGTCCACTAAGGCACGAGGCCCGCCTCACGCCGCAGCACCCCCCTGCACAGCGGCCGAGCTGTGGACTTTAATGGCATTAGACCATGAATCACAGTTATATGCAGTTATATGCAGTTATATGGAGATACCAGCAGGAGACATAGGAAAGACAAAAGTGACACCCACGGGGCTGGTGGCCCTTGGAACCATTGTCAACTGCCCGAATGCAGGCCGAGGACCCCGCGGCTGTGCAAGGGCTGCTGATGGGTCTTGCAGGCGTTTGGAACCATTGGGGGTTTTCCTCAGGACAGCAAAATGATCAGCCGTGCATTTTAGATGGACTTCTCTGCTGGCTTTGTAAAGGCCGGATTTATGATAAACAAGAGAGAGCAGAACCAACGGTTAGTGTGGCATCCAGGCAGGAGAGGCTGGCCTTAGCCCTGGCCATGGGAAGAGTGGGCACATTTCAGAGGTGTGCTCGTCAGGCCTCGGATGGACTGGATACTGAGGACCGACTCCCATGCTTCTGGCTTGAGTGGCAACGTGGGGCCAGCTCCAGCGTGGAGAATACGACAGGTAGAGTTGATTTGGGAAAATATATATACACATACACTTTCAGTCATTTAAAGTCTGAGGTACTTGTTGGTGATGGTGACACTGTCCCGTGAGAAATGCATCTCTGCATCTTTAGCTCATGGTAAAGATCTGACCACATGCGCAAGTTTGGGCATCGTCGGCCTACGGTTATTGCTTGAAGTCATGAAAGAGGGCGAACTGGCTCAGGAGAAGAAAGAAAAGCAGATTTATCGCTGAGACGGACACATGAGCCTTTAAAAATTGGGAGTCTCCAGAATCACCCGTCCCATGGCCACTTCTGTCTAGCACACTACTTGTTAAATATTTTTTATTTCGGCCCGCATGTAATGGGTATAAATTTGTTCTACAACTTTGGATGCAACAAAGTTTTATTTCTGCTAAATCAGAAAGACCTTCCTCCAGTCCTTTACTCGCCGGATGTGAGAGGCTCGGGTTTACTGTTCCTTCCTTCTTTGGAATCAGTCACACGGAAATGTTGGGAGCTTACTCAAGACAAAAATTTGAGTGAAGAACAGGAAACCCAAACATTTCCAGTAACACCTAGTTGTTCATTTCTCCACTTCTGGTTATTCACTTTTAACTTTGAATCCCAGTATACTTAGGATGACTAGTATAAATTAGACATAAGTAAGCCCCAATAAGAAAAATTCAACAAAATTTGGAGGCCTTATGTGGAGACCCTGAAGAATTTTACAAGAAAAGTTAAACCTGTTCCCCACCTCCAAGTATCTGAGGACACACAACTGTTTCAAGCACTCAAAATGAAATAAAATTACCTCTTAAGTACCATTGTGTTTAAATGCACCATTGACAGATTCGACATAGGAGTTTCTGTGACCAATTAGGAACAAGCCAGTTTTATCACATCCCCCATAATCTGGTTATTGATCAACTCACAGCAGTAGAAGAAGCACTCTGAGCATCATAACCTTTGGAGTTTCACCATCATGTTCTTTTTCTCCGAAGGACTCCATCCCCATTCTCGCCCAAAGGAACCAAGTCACAGAGAGACACAAGATGGAGATATTATAGATGCCTCCTCCCACAAGTTTATAATATTCCCCTTGGAGCGGTAGCAATGGAAAGGCTTACTGGAGGAGACGAAACACTGCAGAGAGAAGAGCTAACTCGAGAGAGGCATTTTAACTTGCAGCTCTTCGGTTTTGAGTTGAGCATGCCCTATAAAACGAGTCTGAGAGCCGAACAAAGCTACTTTTACCTTCCCTGAATGTGCAAAACAGTTTAATTAAGGAAGCAACTTTTTCCTAGGTAAGGACACCTCTACAAATAGACTCAAATCTGCATGCAAATGAAGCCATCTGGTTTATCGTTGTAAATAGCGCCTTGCCATAGTAAACAACAAAAGACACCTTGCGTAACTCACAGGATGTTCAAATTTCTAACCTTTGGAGCGCTAACAATTTTCAGAGTAATTAGTCTCCTCGGGCTAGTGTTTACTTGGGAAAGCACTCGCCACTTAAATCAGAAGCTATAGAAGCTTCTCAGCGCAGTCCCCGTAGGGGGCCGTTGGTGGCCCTGAGGACAGTGCTGAATCTGCGAGAGGATGGAGAAGCCGCCTGGCGTCCAGGCCACACCAGCCGCCGCACAGCTCACTACCCGACAGCCGGCAGAGCAGAGCCCGCATGCGGCCTTCTCTGTGTCAGCCGAACACCAGCTCTCCCAGCCGCTGCCTCTTCGCCTGTTCCTAATTACCTGTCTGCCGTCTAAGGAAAAAGGAAAGACAGCAGGGGCCTGACACATCAAGGTGAGGCCTCGACGTCTTATCACACATCTCTCTGCCCGTCAGTCCACCCTGCCGCTGTGTCTGGTCTACCTTTGTTCAAATAAAATTATTTATAGTGGGTGGGTAGCTCTACTTTCTTAGATGCTCAATCACTGTTCTTCTGATCAGATTTTTATTTAATGGCTACTCTACAAAACTGTGTGTGTCACATTACCAGGGCTCAAAGATAATTCCCACGTGTGTGTCCTGAATGGAAAAAAAAAATGTTTTAAGTCATTAAGAAGATGAAGACACACGGAGCACACACTTTGAAAGCCAGGGAACAGGGAGCAAGAGAGTGAGAAAAGAGAGCAGGCGAAAGGGCAGGCGTGGGAATGAGCAGGTGACGGTCCCTGAGGACTTGGCATATAAAGTGGAATTGAATATAATTGAGAGAGGTAACTACACTCATCCGCCGATTTACTAATTCTTCGTTGAGTGCTTACTCGTGTCCTGGGGCCAAAGGTTGCAGAGAGGAAATGGTTTGCTCCCAGCTTCCAAGGAGCTTGTACAGTCCGTCGGGAGCCGCATAAACAAGTAATAATAATCCTGAAAGTTCCTTGCATCGTGAAGCGCAAGGAGCCCTGGAAAGAGCACGCATGTTGTTTTGTTAAAGCCGAAAATCCCAAAGACTGAGCCCCGAGCTCATCAGAACAGGCCTCACAGAAGCTCATCAGGGTACGTACCCTGCTCATCGGAACCTCTAAGCTGACACCCCAAGAAGCATGCATGCTTATAAACCCCAGACACGTCCTCCTGCACACACACATTGTTCACACCACAAAGTATAACCAACGCAGACATTTTAGAGGACGAGGTGTTTAAAATAAATGTGCGTAGAATGTCCGATCTCTCCTTGTGCCCCGATGGCTCTCGCTCAGCACCCCCTCGGTGGACACCTCAGCTCCGACACCACCAGAGTCCTCACGGCAGCTGGTCAAGAATGTGGTAAAACTTAGCAAATTCACCGGGAGATTTGGGACAGCCCCGAAGTGACAGCTCCAAAGAGATGATGTGATAACCCAGGCATTTCCAGGACTGGTGACCACCATTCGTACAAGGCGCAATTTCCCCGTGAATATGTCCGTTCAAGAGACCAAATTAGTTCGAAGTTGTTTAGTGAGCGTGGAATCAGGACAAATGAGATTGGGGTCTGTAGAGACTTTTCATCAAACTGGAATAAGTGATTAAACTGCCCTTCCCCTCTCTGGGGATAGTTCTGTCTGAATAACTAGCATTGGACCTCAAATAAATACTGACATATTTTACTTTTAGCGTTCCTTTTTCTAGAATCGTTTTAGACAACTGTCCTTCTGTTAATACATCACCACGTCAGAAAGTAAGAACGCACTTGAATTGAACTCTAAAATGTTAATTATGCTTGTGTCCTGGGGATGCAGTCTGAAGAGATAGAATTGCTCTTCTTAGGCTGAAGCATGGCCGAAGACCTCAACGCTTGCCGGCCCCTAGGTTGTCGAAGGGCCCGTTGGGGTGACCTGCACCCCGCCGGCCCCGCGATCGTGGCTTCATTGCCGCTAGGACCCTGACCACTGAGAGGGTTGCAGCCTCTGGTTGGATTCAGGTTTTACTTCAGGAGACCTGCGTTTGGGGCCAGGGGGAAAGGTGAGCCTGGACTCCCCCCACTGCGTGCTAAGCTGGATCTCGAGCCAGAAAGAGGATTCAGCCCTCAGAGGATAACAACTTAGATAGTTAAGGTTCTTTCCTTTCAGGTGCTATTAACCAGTGTCATATAGTATTCTTCTTCCCAAGAGAAAACTGGTCTATTTTTCCTCTGCTGAAAACTGTATTGCCATATAATATATAGCTTAAAACTGTACGAAGACTTTTAATCACCACCATGGTTTTCACCTTAAGGAAGATATTTACAAACATCGTTTGTACTGACTTACTTGCTGGTAAGATATTGCCATTCGCTTACCCAGATGTTGCTCTATCCTACATGTCCCTAAGAATATAAGGGAGTATTTTAATATCTCATAGCAGTATTCTATGTTTAATTCAAAATTACGGCTTAAGCATCGCCGTCCCAACACAAATTTCATCTAAGGATAGTGGTTGACCTTAGTATTGCAATTGTGCATAATTTGAGTAAAAGGAAAGAATACAGCATATAGAAACTAATAGACTGAATTTAGTTGATTAGTTGTGTTCTTTGAAGAAAATAGTGAAAATAAGTTATTAAAAAAAACAGGACCAGGATGTGGTTCCGTAGTGTAGTGGTTAGCACATCTGCTTTACACACAGAATGTCCTGGGTTCGTGCCCCAGGGGAGCCAAGGTCCATGGTCTATGGCCATGCCACCCTGAACAGCCCAGTGTCTGATCTCAGAAGCTAAGCAGGGTCGAGCCTGGTTAGTATTTGGATGGGAGACCACCTAGGAAGACCTGGTGTTGTAGGCATAAATAATAAATAATTTTTAAAAAGCCATATATTTTAGGTGTTAAAAGAAAATTTTCCCCAGACACTTTGCCGATCCAGTAGGCTTCATCTGGCAGCATCCAGCCTAGGGAGAGGAGGGAGCTCTGAGGAGTTGTAGAGCGCGGAAGACTTCACGGCACAAGGAGCAAGAGCGAGGACGTTACCCGGCCGTTTGCTGGTCGTTCGGAGCAGGGTTACTTCCCGTAGACGGAAGAAGGGGAGGCTCAGGGCTGGGTCCCACAGCTTGTGCTGAGCAGGCGAGAGTCGACTGGCTGACCCAGGCCCACCTTTGCCGGCCGGGGGTTGGGAGGGGGTCGTAGCACAGAGACGTAGTGCTGAGCTTTGCTTTGCTGACAGTGGGCTAAGTTAGCATAGGCGACTCCA
>CM053514.1:71033984-71081412 GCA_028627145.1 Eidolon dupreanum
AAAAAAAAAAAATTAAGTCTTTACAAAAAGAATAGGGAGTATTTTTCATTTTCCAAAACTTTATTATCCTCCCAGCTCCTTCTCTCACCCCCACTTCCTGAGTTTTTTATATACCTAATAAATAGTGCACCCGCTCTTGGTACTTCTATTTTAAAATACCCCTTTAAAGATACCACTTCAAAGCTCGATCAACAAATTGATGTGTAAATAGGTTTATACCTGATTTGTTGTTAAAGGAGGTCATCTAAGAACTCTTTATTAACTTTACTGTTACCGAATTTTATTTTAACGTTCTAAAGTTCAGACTTGACTAATACAGACTTGTTTCCTTTAGACTGGTGCAGGTGACTTGTCCTTTACCATTCCGGTAGCCAATTTTACCTCCTGTGTTATCCACAAAAAAGATGGGTCAGACACAGTTTAAAGAAGGATCCCCAACTCAAGCCACTTTTGAATCATTCTTTCTGCAACCCTGGCCACATCAAACTATTCTTTTAAATCTTCTGTTCCTTTATGCTCTGTCCCTGTGGCCACCAACACAACCAGTAGTATTCTAAACTAATTTTGTTTTTTTTTTTAAAGAATCTGTACTTTTTTGAGATTTTCCCCAGCTAATGTAATTTAGAACAGTGGCGCAAGAATACCTTGAATTCCAACTTCAACATTACTGAGAACAAAATTGGCTTTCAGTTTCTTTATAAATTACATTTATTATGTAAAACGTATCATTCACAGGATTGTGAGGATTGAAGGAACTGATTTATGTGAAATTGCTTCGAAAAGCATTAATATTATACAAATGCAAATTATGATTAAGGTTATTTTTCACGAATTCGCACGTCCTGGAGTTGAGGGTCTCTTTAGTGAGAGGCCTGCCAAGTGTAATAGGTTGCCATTCGAGGGTCACCCAGGAAACCTTGCTCCTGACTTTCCGTCAGGAGGTGGTGTGGCCATGAGTGGCAAGCACCACCTGCCGCCTCTTTGCACTGGTGCTCGCCCAGGTCTCTGGAGGGCAGTGATATGCATTATCTAGAAGCTCAAAGATTACAAATTCAGCCAGACTCTAGACCTCAGAGCTACACCCTGCAGTGCTGGGTTCATGGTCGGTCCAGCCCTTGAATGTCATGGCCCTGAGTAAACCCTCACCTGTGTCACCAGAGCGCCATGAACCCTTTGGCCTGGAGCATCGTGAATGCAGCAAGCACCCCTGAGATTAGATCAGAATGGGTTCCGATGGGGTCACTACGGAGGGCTTTGGAAAGGAATATTGGTTCCTCAAATATGTAGAGAGTTTCAGGAAATAAAAAGTGACTGCTGTGTTCTAGAACCTCATCTCTCATCTTCCCGTCAGCACAAATGACTGCGGGATCCTCTGTCCCTTCGCCCCTCGTTAGGGATGACGACTCCAGCTCAGGTTAATGAGTCCAGATATTTCTCACGTGTAATCCAAATGTCACCCAAATATTTGCACAAGTCTGTTGCAAGTCATTTCTTAGTTTTCAGAATCAGGGATTAACAAGGTTAGGAGTAAAATGCTTTTTACAACTTTACTATTAAAGTAATCAAATTTAAATTCCTTTTCGATAGGTCTATTTTAGCCTATTGGCTTTAATAATTCCTTAATAAGTGTCTCTTATAATGGAACCTTGTAAATTCAGTTAAAAATACAAATTAAGTCATGTAGATCAAATTTAAAAAGTAGATCAAGTTATAAATTTCAAACAAGTTTATAGGTCCCCCTCTCCTATTAAATTAGGAAAAATATTATCTCGTGTGACTTTGTACTGTATTCTCCAGAATCATAAGCCACATGGGGTTATCACGGCACTTCATAACTTCTTTAAAAATATCAAGGACTATTTCAAAAAGTTTTATTTCTATTCCTATAATGAAGTCGTCATTATTTAGACTTCCGGCTTTGCCCTAACATTCAAATGTCATTGGGTTTGTCACAGAATCAGAGCATCTCATGGTCGAAACGGATATCGCTCGTATTCGGCTGACACTTTCCCAAGCACCTCCATTTGTGCCGGGCCGTGAACTGCGTGTGACCACGTGTGTCTTACATTATTTAATCCTCACAGCGATTCTGAGATGTACATGCATGTACTCCTATTTCTGAAGATGAAGAAACCGAGGTGTCTAGAGGTTAGGCTGGTAAAGGGCAGATTGGAAGTGGAGCCATCGGGCCCTGGCTCCCAGCCTGGCATTTTCTTTACCACATGGCCCGGCACGGTGGCCTCGCTGCGGCTCACGCACTGGGTAGGGGCCGGCTGTGCCCAGCGGAGGACTCGGGTGCCACATAAGGACATTCCTGACGCCTGGAAGTTTTCCTTGTCCTGCACCTTCATCCCTGCTAGTAAAGCTGGGCAGTGTCTTCATGTGGACGTAGGGCTCTGGGTTCGAATCCCTGCGCCTTTAAGAACTCAGGAGCATCTGTGCACCGTCAAAGTCCCCAACTCCAAGGGGGGGGACTTGGAGTTGGGGACTTTAGTCCCCAACCTAAACCTTGACACAAAAGAGGTATTTAATAGCTGATAAATTCCGTGCTCTTTTCTTTCCAAAGTCTTCATGGCCCTAAAGCTGATATGCTCAGGGAACTAGGGTCACACTGGCTCAGAGGGCAGTTTCTCCTCGCACCCCAGAAAGCCTTGGAGTAATCAGAACTCTGAATAATGTGACGTTTACAAAATAACTCTCTTTATCGGTTCTCACACATTACCCTATACACTTCTTTTCTTTCATGAATCTAAAAGGAACCCGTGTAATGAACTGTTCAGAGTATTTTGCTTTTAAATTTCTCACGTCCTCAGCTCCCCTGAAAGCAGGTGTGTGCCCCGACATCCACAGCGCCCTTGAGCACTTGATCACGTCTGCCTGGCACACTTCCCTTGTTTGTCCTGTGCATAATGACGAGTTAGTGATTCCAGGGTCGTCGTCAGTGCATCCTGCCCATTGGTCCCTCTTCCTCCTCATACCACCATGATGGCTGGGCATAGGCCTAGGTCCCAAATGCTCTGAAAACTCTTCCCTTCTTTCTTTGTCTTTTTTTCCTGAGGCTCTATCTGCATGGCCGAGGGAACACACACACACACACACACACACACACACACACACACACGGCACAGAATGACAGAACCACAGTTGAATTGGACCTTTCTAACTATAGGTCTCAGATAGCAAGATATTTCTTTGTATTTTGGGGGGGCACCACTCAATACCATATCCGTGATTTTGTGTTAATAATGGAGAAGACCTTTCTCTGCAAGTATATAAAGTGAGGAATGAAACAAGGGGACGTGGAGAGTCTGGCCAAGTAAATCCTCGGCCCCGAGAGGCCACGCTAGACTGCTCTGCGCCAAAGAAGCTGACCTGCAGGGGCCGCTGAAGGGTCGCGATACCTCTGCTCGGACCCGGAGACAGCACTGGGAGCAATGCCGCTCCGATGACTACAGCTCAAAAATCTAAACGAAACGTGGAAGTTACCAACGTAAACCTGGAGGCCCGCCTGCCGCCTGCCTGAGGAGACGGGAGGGCAGACACGTGGGCCAGCTGTGCCCTCACACGTAGGCGGCGCAGTCGTCAGAGCCCCCGGCTGTGAGCGCTCGGCCTTGGTGCGGCCCGAGCGCCTTGGCGCCCGCTGCACAGGAATGCTCGCATCGAGCGTGCGCTGTCCTTCCTCTGGCCAACGCGTAATGTAAGAATCACGGCGTGAGTAAAATATCTATCCTCTGGACAGGAGTGAAAGAATTCGCCAGCCAGGACGTAGCCGGCCAGCACGTCAGGATCCGGGGCGGGTCTCTTAGTCCGTTTGGGCTGCCCTAACGAAGTACCACAGGCGGGGGGGTTTCTGAACAACATGTTTATTTTTCACCGTTCTGGAGGCCGGAGGTCCGAGAGGAGGGTGCCAGCATGGCTGGGTGGAGGTCTCTTCTGGGCCACAGACTTCTCACTGTGTCCTCACATGGCAGAGGGGCTGGGCAGGCTTTGGGGTCTCTTTAATAAGGCAGTGATCCCATTTGTGACGGCTCTATCCTCATGACTGAATCACCTCCCAAAGACCCCACCTTCTAACACTGTCATTTTGGGGTCAAGATTCCAACATGAGAATTTTGTGGAGGACACAAATAGCCAGACCATAGCAGTAGGCATCTCCTTTTATAAAGATGAACCAAATAATAGCTGCCCCTGGCCAGGTTCTCCCATCCTGTTACTGACCTAACCCTCACCCCAGGGTGCGTGCACACACACAAGCTCCCACAAACACACACACACGCACGCTACCAACGTCGCTCGCTACCATTACTTTGGAGGGAATGGTTGACCTTTTTTAAATTAATCTTCTAGAGAATCTGTGAGATCAGAAGGAAGACAGTGTGGAAGAGTAGGAGGAGGTTAAGGAACACGCTTGGACACTAGCCTCTCTCCATTCAGAGCGGTTTCCTTGGAACTGCCTGATCATTCGCTTTCTTTCCTGTGGCCGGACAGTCAGCTAGCGTCACCGAATTAGCAGGCGTGGTTCTGGGAGGAGGGCAGCGCACCTGGACGCGGGCCGGGCGATCGGGGTTGAGTCTTTATGGAGCCAGGTGTAATTTAGGCATGAGGACGGCGCCGGATGAGCTTTGAGAAGGTGATGGCGGTGGGGGCTTCTGTGAGGACAGAGAGTTGAAGAGCTGGAGAAAAGGCTGGAAGGGGCACACTAGGAGGGGGCAGCTTGAACTGTGTCCTCCCGTCATGGTCGGCCCGAGGCCAGCCCTGCACGGCAAAGAGAGAAGAAACTACCCTCGCTCCTCCCAGCAGTTTCTCTTGCTACTAAGATCCAGAATCCAGGCAATTGTATTAGTGCTGTAACTTAGTTACATTACCACATAAGTCATCGTTTGTTATGGATCCACGTTAGAACACTTCACTGTAGGAAAATGTATTCCAGGTTCCTAAAATCAATTTATACTATTATAATTACTATGTATCATTCTGTACATAGTATTAGCATATACAGGGTAAACATTTTTCCTTGAAACCACTTGGTCTTCATACCCATCATTTAAAAAGACTGCTTAATATTCCATCCAGTGAATTTCCCAGAATTTATTTGACCTAAGTATCTCACAAGAGAGAAATGGCAGTTTCCCTTTCTGCTCTTGAAATCGTTTCCAATTTTTTATGGTAAATAATACCGCAGTAAATGTTTTTGTGAGTCGCGTTTCATTACCGTACAGTATTTACCTAGGATGGATGGCCACATGTGGAGAGGTAGCGTTCAAGGGCACAAATGTTCGTGGTCTTTCCACGTGGAGCCGACCTGATTTCCCACAATGCCGCTTCCGCGTCGCGTGAGAGAGCGGCTCTCAGAGCTCAGCCAGCAGCGGTTTCCTGTTCCTTTCTTTCATTGCTGTGAAAATAATAACAAAAAAAAAAAAAAAAAAAAGATGGTTCTTTATCATTTAATGTGCACTTCTATAATTACTGGAGAACAAAGAAGTCAAAAGAAAGGTCTGGAAAGATTGATGTGTCGCTGCCAAAGGTCCACTTGAAGGCCACCAAGAGCCCACACGGGGCCCATTTATAACAGCGGAACCACCCCGCAGGCTCAAGAGTTCCACTCGCCCGTGTCCCAGAGTGGACAGGAGTGAGGATTCCAACCGACACTAATGAAGGTCCTAAACCTTTACAGGTCAGTTAGATAATCTATCAGAATGTAACCTATGTATATTCTACTTAACCCAGTAAATTGTACTCAAGAAATCTTAGAGAAATACTAGTATTATAGAAATATATACTCAGAAAAACAGTCATCACAAAACCTGTGATAACGAAATGTAGAGGGAAAACTCCGTATCCATCCATAGAGGAGCTATAATTTAATTTTAGTATGTAACCGTTAGAAAGAATGAGATAGATATATTTATTCATGTAAGAAAATACCCATTTTATATCATTAAGCTTAAAGAAGCAGAATATGTAAAATGTGACTGTGTTTATATTAAAACCCTAGGCATACATATATGTGTCATATACCGTAAACACACACACGCACACGCAGGGCTGTTCTCAACATGAATTGAATCCAATTGCATACATAGTAAAATGAACATATAATCTTTCCAGTCTTTTTCTTTTTAAGATTTTATAAACTATTAGCACTGGTTACCTCTGGAGGTAGTGTTATGGAGTGGGGAAGGATAGGATGGTAGAACAATTTTGACATTTTACTCTATAAAATTTGCTTTTCTTTTTTTTACAATAGGCATGTATGACTTTTGAATGCAAAACTAAAATGAATTAGTTTGCTTTAACTCCCCTAGAACCCTCATCTTCCTTTTTCCTAATGAAGAAAGGGTTTGAACATTCCACTTTTGCCCTGTTATATCAAACTACAGTAAGACTGAACATTTTTCAAATTCTTTATCACTTGAATTTGATCTTTTATGTATTTTCAATTTATGCTCTTTGAGCACATTTATATGCTGAGCCGTTCAATTATTTAGGTGTTAGAAGTTCCAGTTCACTTAGTCATGACAGATTAATATCTCCGGGGGGTGACTATTATTCCCAAGGTGGATCCTTCCAGCCTTTCTCTTAAAGAAACTGCAGCCAGAACTCTGGAAACCTGTATGAAACCTGCATTCGATTCCTGCGACATCAGAGGGCATCCCGGACACTCTCAGCCCCGTGGACTGTCCTGGGGTGGGGGAGGTGGGCGGAGGACTTCTGTTACGTGTTGTCAACCTTGAAGGAGCACTTGAGTTCTTAGACCATTATGTCATAACATCCATAAAATCGGTAAACTTAAATGCCACATTAGAATAACTGCTGAAAAATGCAAGTAAAAATATAGTAGAAGAAAGACATTTTTATTCCCCTCCCTCAAAGCCATTGATATCAAAGAGAAGGGAATAAAGGACAAATATATATATTTTTTTCCATGACATGTGCATATTGCTGTTACCACAGACCACAAATTAGGAAAAATTAATGCCCAGTACTTTGAAATCTGGATCGGAATGTGAGAGGCAGTGAAATCATGTTTTCTTAACTTTGGTTAACTCAAAGTTCAGCAGTTCCTGTAGTTCCATTTCAGTTTCTGTCCTCAATTACTTTCTTGTAAAACACAGTTAATTTCTTTCCCTGTAAAAGCAGGAGAGGAGATTGTAATTTATTTGCATTTTTTGGTGCTTTTTGAATTTTTTATAATGAACACATTTTTAAAAATCAATTTCCTTATTCTTTTTTGAAAACAAAGATTTTTTTTTCTCTTGATGAACACACTTTTGGAGCAAGAGAGTTTTCACCTAGTATTCTAAAATTACAAAACGATTCTGCATATTATTTTTTCTGCAAAAATTTTCCCCATGTTGTTTTCAGACCAAATATTAAGGTGTTGAAAACACCAGCCAGACCGTGAGGGACTGGGCACTGAATTATAGACTTTGAGAGGAAGGTGAGGGTGTTGGAATCAAACCCACTCTGCCCGCCACAGCCCAGACAGGGTCCAGGGCCGACTCAGCACGAGCTAAGGTGGGCGCCGTGCCCGCAATGCCGTCAGGGGCCCTCAAAAATAATTTCTTTAAAAATTGTAAGAAAAATAAGAACCTTTAGGTCAAAGACACTTTTAATATGTAATCTTAACTTATTCGTCTTCATACCAACACAGTCATAAAATACAACTTTTTCTAGTTTTTCAGGGAGGAGCGGACCCACAAAGACAGATAGGCCTAGGGCCCAGGAAAGCAACAACGCAGCCCTCACAGGGGCTGCAGGGCCGTAAAGACGCCCGTAGCTGGTGGGGGCAGAGCTGAGACCACAAGCGGGGTCTCCTGACTCCTGCTGGGGGCTGGTGCTGCTGCCTGCCTTCCTTAAGGCCTCGGCTGCTCGGTGCCTCTCTCCCTGGACGACACCCCTCATCTAGCCCCTCTTGCTGTTAGCCAAGTTGCACCTTCTGCTGCAGTCGGTTGCCCCCTCCTTATTTTCCATCATTCGTCACGCACACACTCCACCTAGCTCGGCGGACCTGTCATTGTTCCAGGCCCACCACTGTCGGTTCCCCTCTGCCCTCTCAAGGGGACCTCCTCTCCAGAGACGTAGTTCCAATGTGGCTCTTTCAAGATGCCTGTGAGACGACTCCAGCCTTGAGTGATCCGTGCTGGGTATAAAGCCCTTAACATTTACTAACAAGCTGTTTTATCTTGCCTTATCTCATCTCCTGTTTCGTTTAGTCTTGTCTCCCAAGGTATCTTGTAGGGTGCTGGAGCGCAGAGCCCCTGTCTTCTAGGCTCATTGAGCAAGTGATCAGCCAGCACTCAGTAAACCCCCAGGTGATTGACAAGAGCCTCTGACGACTCCTTCAATAATGAGGTCAAGTACTGCCCCCTCTGGGTCCCTGAAGTTAGTGTGGCTTCCCCTTCCCTTACACTTTCACTCCTGAGACAACTGTCACAATGTCTGACTGTAAAGTGCTTCAAGACAGGGGCCAAAATCTTTTCATCCCTGTCACCCCACACCCCAGCACAGTGCCTGGCACAAAGCAGGTGTTCGGCAAATAGGTGATCAGTGAACAATTTTCTAGAGCCAGCTTTTCAATTGAATTTCTCGTTTCTGGGATTGTTTACGTAATGTTAGCTCCCCATCCCTATAAAAAACCAGGAAGGAGAAAACAGCCAACTTAAAAGCAGAACAAAAATGCCAAAAGTGATTCCATAGACGTCTTCATTGAGCCTGCAGTTTCCTTCCCTACATTAAATTCCCAGCCTAAATTATAACGAGCTTTTCAGACCAGATGAGCATTGCACTTAAAACGCAGTAGATCTTGTTTCAGTTTGCATCTTTGGGTGATGAAGTATCACAAAGATTTCCGCCTCTTCCTTTGATGCTGTTTTTAAAATCTTAAGTACGTGGTGATGGACAACTCCAAAGCCGCGATAGTCACTGAATCACCCGAGTCAGAATTTAATGTAGCCTAAGCAGTGCCCAACCTTTGTGGCACCAGGGACCGGTGCTCCCATGAGAATGTAACGCCCGATGATCTGAGGCGGAGCTGAGGCGGTGATGCTAGCGCTGGGGAGCGGCTGCAGATGCAGATGAAGCTTCACTCACTCATCTGCCGCTCACCTCCTGCTGTGCGGCCCGGTTCTTGATGAGCCACGGACCAGTACCAGTCCGCGGCCCAGGGGTTGGGGACCCGTGCTATAATTGACTCCCATAAAATCATTCCAGACACCTGAAGACCACTTTTATTTCTCCAGTTTCTTTGTACTCCTTCCTGAGAAATCACTAATATTTCCCCAGTAGTCAAACTGCAAAATAAGACCATGGAGAAAAAAGAGGGATGGACAGGCCTTCATAGCTCACAGTCTTACACACGCATCCTGCTTGACCCCCTGTCGGCAACAGGAGGTGGAAATGCCTACCAAAAAATACCTGCGTCAGCATTTGACTATTAAATCTAATCCCTTTTGTCTTGATCATTGTACTGGGTCACTGTTAGCTTCACAAATACTAATAAAAGCAAAAGCACGAACAGCATTTTTAAAGAGCTTTTAGGAGAACCTCCCATTTGCACACACACATAAGATTAATTTTCACCAGAGCTGGCCAGTTTCAGGATTGACTAGCTACTAATTCCAATGAGCCCTCATACATGAAACTCCCTAAGTTGCTTGTGAATGTCAGGACCCAGCAAAGGAAGCTATATTTTGAAAGTACAATTCCAGTGTCTTACTCCCAAATGAAACGAATCAACCATTCATTCGACCTCTCTGATTCCCGATGTGGCCGGGCACGGAGGTCACAGTGGTAGGATTAGGATGAACAGGGCGGGGAGGCGGGTGCTAGGCAGAAACGCAGGGCTGGGAGGGGAGCCGCCCAGGAGCAGGACGGCGGCCGGCTGCTCGCAGCTGGGGTCAGGGACAATGACAGTTCACTGCGTGCTGGGCACGTTCCCGAGCCGTTCTACATGGATTAGCTCACCTGTTCCTGGACCCATTTTCTGAACACGACATACAGAGAAATTAAGTAGTTTGCCCAAGGTTAGCCATCGGGTGGCTGAGTAAGGATTTGGACACAGGCAGTTTAGCTCTATCACCTGTCCTCGTAACCACAGGAGGTGATGAGCCTCTCTTTCAGGCAGAGGGCAGAGGACGGCCACTGGCACTGTGAGAGCAGGCAGTACGCAGGGGCACACGGATGTCCCTCCAGCAAGTGTGACAGCGTGCGGCAGGGTCCGGGCTCCGGGCAGGGAACCAGGGCACGGCCCCGTGAGCGCTGGGACTCTCTCTCTAGACAGTGCGTCCCTAACTCCTGGAATGCGTATTCTTAAGAGAAAAGAAACGTTGAGTATGAGTCCCAACTTATGTACCTTCATTTATGTATTCATTTATAAATTTTGTGAAAGTCCTACTGAATTAATATGCATCATAAAACATGCACAAAAGAGAAAATTCTCTCACACAAAAACTTAACATGAATCCACTTCAAATAGCATTCACTGGAAACTTAACATGAATCCACTTCAAATAGCATTCACTGGAAATGTGTTTCCCTAACCAAAAATATTCTTTTAGTAATTTGGGTCTAGGTTGAAGTTTGTCAGAATTTCATGATGTAGAACCCACTTCCTATAATTATTCTCTAATTGCTGAGATTATTTATCTACAAATGGATGATTACCTGAGAAAATGCGGGCGAGACCTTCAATGTATTGTGTAACTCTAAAACTATGTATTAAAAGAAAAACAAAATAGCCTTTAAAAAGCCTGAAGCAATACCCCAGAATGGTCACCCAATAAGAAAAATTCTCTCCAGAACAATTCTTTTAAATCCCAGAGACAAAGCCAAAGTGTCAATCCATTCTTTTTAACATTTTTCACTGCAGAACAGCCAGTGTATGGAATAAAGCTTTGACGTTCAAACAATCTAACCTACTGCCAATGACAGAACATGCCTCATTCAGGGCAGAAACTGTAAAACGAGGCTCTTGACTTCCACAGTAGGTGAACGATACCAATTTGGCTGATAAGACTGTTTGCAAAGCGGTTGACCCAAGTGACCCAAGCCAAGCCCATAGCACCCAAGGCTTTCGTCTGCTACTTGAAGGTACCACCACTGGGGTAGCAGATTTCAGCCTCTTTCCTGTTTCTTTTGACATCTCGAGTTCAGGATGGGCAGCTCATTGTTGTTTGTCTTTGAGGTGATAGGTTTGGCAATGGGAAATTACCCAAGGTGTAAAAATATATGCGAAAGTCTTTTATAAAGCTTTTTAAGTCATCAGTTATGTGATGTAGAATATTAATTGCCTTCTACATGTTAAGGTGACTCCTTCTCCAGGTGCTTTATTGAGATTTCTGATGATTGAGATAAGTCGGTATCTGCTGCGGCCTCTTAAAATCTCCCATGCAAAAATAACCGCATCTCTGCTCTAGGGCTGTGAGGACTGACTGGAAATGTTGGCGTGATGGCCCACTTTCCCGCCACCGGTAGAGGGGTGGGCAAAGACCACCTCCCTCACTCCCCCCGAGCTCTCCTTACGTAACGCTTCTTCCACATGGTCAGAAATAAACTCTCAGCTTTATATTCAAATATAAGAGTTAAAATAATTAAAAAGCAGAATGTCATTTGGAAAGAGTATTTGGGATGATCAGACTGGCTGCCATGAGCCTTCCCTACATAGCACGACTAAAGGGAAAGGCATAGGGCATCTTTGCTAAGCAGGCAGGAGAACAGAGAGATGGCCAAACGCCTTAAAACACCTGCAGCTCCACTGGAACTCTTTTCCCTGTGAGGGTTTGCTTTATCTGGATGTTTACGTCTGACCTCGAGTCTCTCTACCTTTGGCCTCCTAACCATTATCTAATAATACTCATCAGCCTCGAAATTTAAAATTTTTATGTTTACACCATTCTGTCCCATTTCCTTCCATTGCCAAACACAAAAACTTACTTTTTTTTTACTTTCTAAGTGAATTCATTAGACTACTTTCCCTTCAAAGGTTTCCATTTTTCGTAGCCATGAGACGACTCGCAGAGCTGGTTTCCCTGATTCTCGGGAGACAACCCAGTTAAGCTGAAGCTGGTCGTGCATGCAGCCGGCCTCCCTCCCCTCTCCAGTGGGTCAGTCCTAATTAGAACGCAGTCAGGCTTGGGAGGGCAGTGTGCATTTTAACTCACCATCCGCGGTCGCCGTTCTTTCTAAAAAAAAAATAAAAAAAAAAAAAAAAAAGCACCATTAGAACAGGGACATATTTGCAGACATTTCTTTACACCTTGGACTCTTGAAAAATGAGAAATTAGAAAGAATTTAAACCTTCCCCAAGCTGTGAAACGAAGGAAATAGCAGCAGGCAGGGAAATATCATCGTTTAAAATGTTGCCGTATGTGTCTGTTGGGCTCTCGTTCTGGAGGAGAATGTCACGAGCAGAAAAAGCGAATGAATAAGTAGGAACAGGGACAATCTCACTGCTTGAGCCACGGTCTCCTGCATTAAACATAAGATTGAAGCCTTAGAATACCAGAAACCTGTGCCTTCAGACTGTGTTTCTTTGAGCAATTGGCCTGGGTGCTGGAAAGAGCAGAGAGCGTTTTGCAGAATTCTGCAAAATGTGTAGCGTGTCCTTGGTGCACCGCCCGTCACCGCCACTGGGAGCTGCTTTTGCGGTTACCTTCGAGTCAAAGGCCAGCGCACTGAGCAACCTGGGCAAACTAGGGCCCGGCGTGTCACCAGGCAACAAATGCTGTCTGCAAAGCCACTCACTTTCAGGTGTTCCAGAAAGTGGGTGTGTGTGTACGTGTGTGCGTGTGTGTGTATACTCTCACATAATTTTCTGGGGAAAAATATATGCACACATGTTTGCATACATTCTTTCAAAGTACACACACACGCGCGCACACACACACACACACATTTTCTGGAAACCCATTTTGAGCTTGATTTTATGTATGTGGAGAGAAAGAGAGAGCTGAGCTATAGACCCATACAAAAAGGTTTTGCAAGTCTCTATTTTATGCAGGAATAAACTTACTTTACACAACAGTGAATAAACATTTTTTTTCCACAGATGTGGTACAAAAAGAATCTATGGAGAGGGAAAGCATCTAATGTAGGAAAATATGTTAAAGTAAACTTTTAGTTTTCAGTTTTATAATTGAGGCGGGCTCTCTCATTTGAAAATACTGTTTTCATTCAAGAGAAGGAAAGAAGTAGAAGGAAAACGCCCCACAATGCCAGCTTCCGCAGGCAAAGGCCAGGCACATACGTGAGGGTTTCCGGAGGGTTCTCCCCACGGTGGGGTCACAGAGCCGATCACTCAAGGCAGTGTGACAATGGAGTGGCCTAAATGCACTTTTCCTCTTTTTTTTCCTTTCTCTTCTTCTCACTTTTACTTTCTCTTTTTCTCCTTCTTCTGCCAAAGGGCAGACAAAATAGAATGACTTTTTAATGACAACCTCATTTTCAGGAACTCTGGATAATTCATAATCCTGAATTTTTGTTCCAAAATGTACTGATAGACAATTATTTCTTGACTTCTCTGAGGTGAATGTATCTTTCTTTTTTAGTCCATGTTTTATCCTCTCTGGAGAAACCACCCTCAGAAAATTATAGATGGTGGTAGAAACACATTTCTAGCATGTCTTGATTTTCTTTTGGTGGTGGGGTCTGTTATAACTCTGAAAAAAAATATGAAGACAGCCAAACTGGTCCATAATACCACTAATTCATTCATTGATTCAATAAGTTATACATTCGATTGTGCTGGACTCGAGATACAATTCACTAAAATGCAGTGTTTGCCCTAAAACAGTTACAGGGGTAACTGCGAAACCAGAAAGGCAGCCGGTACCAGGATATGCAACTCGGTGTGAGCACAGCTCCTGGCCCGGGAGGGGCCCAGGGGCCTTGGCCTGTGCACTTCTTGGACTTCGTATGGCATCATAAACGGTTTGCAGTAAGCGTATTTTTTCCGAGAGCATAGTGCAACCCTTCTACTCCACATCCAGAAACGCTGGGAGGCCTCAGGTGACTTTACTGGGGTATAACCGCGTCCTTGAGTAGCACGAGGTAGAATGCTGTCAGCTTCTAACACCGCACACATCCAGGACCCGTGCAAGAGAGCAGCCCGAGCCGAGCTGCTTTATATAACGCTGTGTTTACGTAGCCATCAGAGTTGTCCACATGAATCCTCTTCCCTTTTGATGAGAGAGAGGCCAGCTGTGACCTCAGCCTTTGTTAAAACTACCTGTAGGGCGTGGCATGTCCTCCAAAGACAGCAGCACGTTCAGGATGTGAACACTGAGGGACAGTTCGGGGCTGGGTTCAAACATTTCAACAAATCACAAGGCGTAACTAACATACCAAGTCAAGTAGCCACACAGCCAAAATGGCTGAAATGAGGAGGACTAACAAGGAAAGTTGCAATTCATGGCTCCATAGACCCTCCTTGGTCAAAGAACATAGCTTACTTCCAAAGACAGGCCCTGTATTGTGCTGAGGGGAGTAAGTCAGATGGAGAAAGACAAATGCCACAGGATTTCACTTACCAGTAGAATCTAAAGAACAAAATAAGCAAAACAGAAACAAACTCATAGATACAGAGGATATTTGGATGGTTGCCAGATGGGAGAGGGGTTTGGGGGTAGATGAAAAATGGGAAGGGATTAAGTTGTACAAATTGGTAGTTACAAAATAGTCACAGGGATATAAAGTATAGCCTAAGGAATACAGTCCATAATATTGTAATAACTGTGTACAGTATCAGCGCGATCACTTTGTTAGTTATATAAATGTCTAATACTATGTTGTATGCCTGAAACTAATATATCATGCTAACTGTGACTTAAAATTTTTTTAAATATTAAAAATAAAAAGAGACGGCCTGCTTTTATTATAAAAATCAGCAAATGGAAATGGCTTTGGATTTCAGGAAATACATGTGACTCTTTCATGTCTGTTTGCCATCAACCATGACCTTCAGGTGTGGCTTTTTTCAGTCAAAATACATTAACGATAGTTTATCATAAATAATAGGACACATGGATTTTCTGGTTGTTCTCTATTAAGGTCTTAGCTGGTAGGAAAAAAAAATGGAGTATTATCACCTGAAAGAGCCAATTGTGCTTTTACATTTGTGAGTCATAAACAGTCAGTGGTTACCTGGTAACTAGTTTCCTCATAAAATTCCCAAGGAAGAAACTGGTAAACGAATCGCTCTGTGGATTTCTGTGGGAACGGCGAGTGGAACTTGCAAAGGGACAGCCGTTCAGAGAGGAAAGAGCTTGGGCTCTGACGTCCAGAAGGTTGTCCCTCTCTGACCAGCAGGTGGCCTTGGGCACGTGATTCCCCTAAACCTCAGTCCCCTTATCTGTAAAATAGGGATGATGATAGCATCTATCTCAAAAATGTTGCTGGTGAGTAATTACGTTAAACAAGACAATGCATGGAAATTCCCTACCGAGACCGACACGCAGCGGGAATCAAAAGACGCTCATTTCCGTACGCGGTGTGAGTGTGTGTCTGGCTCCGATTCAGAAGTGCGCTCAGTGAACCAGCGGATGTTCTGGGAGAGCCTCCCTTCCCCAGATGCTGCAGCTACAAAGCAAATTAAGAACCACTCTTGTCCTCGAGGACTCTCACAGTCAAGAATTCTGTTTGCCTCATCAGATCAGCTGAGCAAGCAAGAAAATATGGAGCGTTCAGCGTTAAGTATAGAACAGAGAAAAAGCGCCCTTATCACCAGAATGGATAGAATTAATAGAGTGTTCCTTTTGTCTAGAACAAGCTCAAATTAGTTAAATAGTTTTACAAATAATATGATTCCTAAAAGCAATAGCTTCACAGCAAACACTAAAGTTAGCAGAGCAGAGGTAAAGTGAGGTAGAGACATTTGATTGGGGACAACTTTATCTATTAAGGCTATTAAAGTTGGCCAATCTGTCTAAATATGTTCCAGTTTACTGAGCCAATATAAAGGGAGGGGGGAAAGCAATAGAAATTCAGAGCATCCGCTAAGCTATAAGTCACTTCCTTCTTTTGGATATATTATTCTAAACATATCTTACAACACTTTCATTAATTGAGTGCTGTTTTAATTAATGATGACGTCTCAGGTGATGGAATGGCATTTCTCTCAAGAAGCCCACTTTACGGAGGAAATGAAACTGGAAAACGCCAACTAAGGGCGAGTTGAAGGAATATACTGTCGCTATTAAAAAATCCACATTCAGCTCAGCTTGATTCAGCAGATATTTTTCACATACCTACTGGAGGCCAGGAGCTGGCTGAGGCTACAAGACAAAGATCTTATCTTCAGAAGCTCACATCCTAGTGAGCTGCAGGTCGCATGAATAAGGCATTGCCTCCCCTTTCTCAGCCCTCCTCTTCCCTTGTGACAGAGTGGGCGGTGGGACCCCCGTGTTGCCTGCTTATTTGCAAAAGAGCTTTCTGCACAGAAATATAGAGAGACCCTCAAAATGGTGTTCGAAAATTATTTTTGTGTATACAAACATTTGTGTCTGTTTATATTTTTTTCCGGAAATGGAACAGTGATAGGGCAATTGCATTCACGTTGGATTCCTCAGTTCAGCTCACTCTCAGACAGTGGTGCAGGAATTAGTCTCCGTGTGTGTGCATTGGCGTGCACGTGTGTAAATACATGCACAGAGGGAAACGTGGTGAAATGTTAAAAGTTAGGGCATCCGGACGTGGAGTTCTTTGTGCTCGTCTTGCAAATCTTCTGTAAGTTTGAAATTATTTCACATGTATTATTCTTCTAAAAATATATTTTTTAAGTGATTCACGACCTTGACGGCCCAATCCTGCCTTCGCTTCCAGCAGCGTCTCCTGCCACATCTCAGCCCACATCTAAAATCAACTTATACCCACCGCCTGCAACACAGTGCTCAGTTCTGGCTGCACGTTAGAGCAATCTGAGAAAGTACTGAAATACGCAACAGGCGGGCCTTTCTCCAGACCGATTAGATCGGAACCTCTGAGACTTGAACTCAGTCACATTTTTCTTAAAGCCAGCGAGGTTTAGAAGCTCCTGACATGATTTCCCGAACCCACACCCGTTCACTCTGCCGCGCCTTTGTTCACGCCGTTCGCCGTGCTTGGAGCACGTGTACCTGCCTAGCTCGCCCTGCACATATGTACTCACTTGTTGGCACCCAGCTCAGCCACCTCCTGAGGGACGTAATCCAGACATCCCGACACGCACCCGCAGAAAGGGCCAACCTTTCTCTCTTCCTGCCGTCTCTTTCCACACACTCTATTATTCCAGATCTCACTCTTTATTCCACAGTGTGTTTACTCAGTCTCCCAACCAACAGTGAACTCCTGGAGAGAAAAAGTCCTCTTTGTGTTTGCTTTTGTTATCCGCACGAGCCTGACCTATAGATGAATTCCAAGGAATGTTTACTAAATGAAAAGCAAGCAAGATTACACTTGTCGGACTAAAGTTGTAGCAAAGAGCTATGAGGGCGTGCAAGGAGGAGCTCTCCACACTGTGGGTGGCACGTAGGGAGGAGAGGGGAGCGTGGGTGAGGAGGAGAACCGAGGGGGCCGAGGGACGGACGCGACGGAGGCAGGTGGGCAGGTACCGGCCAGACCACCTGTGGACAGAGTGGCACCGAGAAGGAGCAGGTCCAGGTGACGAGCGCAACGGAGGCCGCTCCGAAGCCGAGTGGGCATCGAGCACAGGGCCAGAGTGCACCGAGCACCTCCGTGAGTCATGTTGGAGCGAATACATTCATGTCGTTTCCCCTTAAACTTTTAGGGGTGGGGTCGTGCATGACATCTCATGAAAACCCTTAACCTCTCCCCAGGAAAATGTATACACATGTACTTTTGCCTGAAATTTTGCTAAGATTTACGGATTCACTGAAATGTATCCGGTGACCTTCCCCGCCCCCAGCGATATCCCCAATTTTAAGAAAAGGGAGGAAATTTAAGTTTAAGGACAGCACCCTTAGACTAGCGCCTAAGGAAGGTCGCTCTGAAAGGCTGTGAGCAAGAGACGCATCAGAGGACACCTTTCATGAGATCACGGCAGCCGTCAAAGCGAGACCTCGGCAGCCGAAGCGGAGGCAGGCACAGGAGATGCGGACGACAGGAGGGACACAAGGGACAGTCCCGAGGCGCTGGAGACGGGGGGCTCGGGGAGGCTTCTGCTCTCCTGCCTCTGGGCGACCAGGTGGACGGGGTAGCGTTTGTCAAACCAGAAACGTCAGGGAGAGGGACAGATTTTCGCACACGGACGGAGGCAGTTGCCTATGTGTTGAGTTCGGGTTGGAGAGCTCGATCAACAGAAATTGCCCTTTCACTGGCGATGAGGAAGTTCACGGCGACGGGTGACAGCAATCTGACGTCATGGCTGGAAGCCAGATACATACAGCTCCTGAGGGGGTGAAAATGCAGACTGGAGGGCTTCTAGAATTTTCTCTCTGAAGGAAACTCTAACTGGGTCTCGGGGCAGCATTCTGACCTCAACCAGTTCCTTCTCTCTGAAAGTCCTCTCTCCCTGGCGTCACTAACGCCACACGTCCTAGGCGTTTCTCTTAACCGCTCGGATTCCCTGAGCTCCGTCTCTCCTTTGCAAGCGCTTTCTCCCTCACCCGTCAACGCTGACCCCCTCAGCTATCAGCCCGAGGCCTCCCTTTACTCCCTCGTTAGATGCGTCTTTCAGCAGCCCACCCAGGCTCGTGTTAAATACCATCTACAATAATGACTCTAAAATGTACGTTTCTAGCCCGGACCTCTCTCCTCTGCATCGGGAAATGCCCGTCCGATATCTCTGCTTCCCCGGCTCAAAGGCGTCTCAAACTCTTCCTCTTCAGAGTTGAGCTCAGGATACCACCCCTTGCCCTCCCCCACCAGGACCACCTCTGAGTTCCTGCCCTCAGGGCCGTCGCCAGCAACCATCCAGAAATGCATCTCCCTTAACGCCCCTCCTTCCCAACTTCTTAACTCTCCTCGGATTCTGTCCAGATTACCCCTGAAACGCCTGCTCACTCTGACCGCTCGTCTAGTGGGTTTGCGGGCGCTGACGATGGTCCGGACCATCGTCACGCTTCCTCGATGCCGTGACCACCACCTCTACAGTGGTCTGTCTGCATCTCCTCTCCACTGCCTCCACGCAGCTCACCAAACTGCAGCCAGGGTGACCTTCTGAATCTGCAAATCAGATGACGTCACCTCAGCCTGAAACCCTTCACAGTCACCCATTTCTTCCCATACAAAGACCAAAATCCTCCCAACTGCCTTTCTCTCTACAAGCCTCACTTCCTGCCACTTTCTCCTGAATTGTCGCCACCGTGGACTTATTTGCATCGGTCCTCGACATTCCCTCCTTCCTCAAGGCCTTTGCACATGCTCTGCTCTTACTAAATTTCTCTCCCTACCTCCAGTCCCAGTTAAAGCTCATTCTCCTTCGGTGATTACTTAAGTATCGCTTACTCTCTATCAATCTCTAATGGCTTCATGGCTTACAGAAGGCCCTTGAGTACTGTGAAGAATGTCTGAGAAGACTAGCTGCTAGCCAGAGGAAGATGTAAGTTCAAGGGAGGGTTTCTTTGAGATGGGAATGAATTAAAGCCCACAGCAACGGAATGACTTTCTTGACCAGCGTCACACAGCTATTTGGTGGCAAAGCCAGTACTGAAACCCACATCTTTGGATTCCTGGCCTTTCTGTAAGTCTCAGATGAAGTTGGCTACAGTCGAGTCCTCCTCTCACTTGCTGTCCCTAAAGCAGGATAACCTGCTGACTGCCATGCTTGCCGGGGACACTTACGAACCCAGTTTCAGGAGCATGACCCTGGAATTCTGCGTGCAAACTGTCTTCCTGTGGAATTTTTGAGTGAACTTGTTCAGTGCTGTTGGCTCTTAAACTCCAAGAGAGAAGGGCTCCTGGCTCCCACATAGTCAGCTCATAAACCACGCAGCTTATTGATGTGTTTCAAGTAATACACACTATATTTGTGTCTCATGGGTGGCACATACCATTCAGGCTAAACTTAAGAGATTTTTTCTTCGGTATTTTTTCTCCTTTGTGCAAATTCAGACACTTGAAGCTTATTACCTAGAAACTGACCTGGAAGTAACCTGGCCTTTAGAGGGACTGGCGGGAAAGTGGTTACCATAGATATGTGTTCACCTGGGGAACCAGGACAAGCCGAGGCGAACATTTACCCATCCCGGGTCCAATGTCGTCAGTCCAAAACGATTATAGTCAATTGAAGAAAACATCAAGCAAACAGAAGAAAAAATTCAGGAGGGAAATTTAGAGTGGTATACTTGGGGAGAAAACGCAGATTTTGCCAAGGCAAGGCCGGGAGAGAAACACTGTATTTCAGGAGAGCAGGGCCTTGCGGGTGCAAAGGAAACAAGTGCAAACAGAGCCGGGCCTTGCAGATGGCCCTGGAAGGAGCGTGTCGATGCAGAATCGGGCTGCTCGCAGAGGGCCGATGTCCAAGGTCACTAGGAGCAGAGCCCCGTAAAGTTCACTTAACTGTTTTACTAGATGACAAATTAAAAAGCAGTTAATGAGAGTGATTATCCTGGGCAATGGAATTCAGCCATGAAAGTGTTTAATGGCCCGCGGCTGGGCTCAGGCCAGTGCTTGCTCCATCACGGCGTCTGCTCCCCAGCGGCTCCTCCTAGACTTCACAGCAGCCACGTGGTGCTTGCAGGGTCCAGAGGAGAAGGGAGTTTTGGAAGGCAGGAAGACGTAAGCAAATATTAAAGTCTTGGTTTACAGCAGAAGGTAAAAAGAGGGAAGCCTGTGGTTATGGACTGACCGAATGTTCGTGTCGCCCCCCAGAATTCACATGTTGAAGCCCTGACCCCCCCCATGCAACGGTATTTAGAGATGAGGCTTTGAAGGCGATCAGGTTTAGAGGAAGTCATGAGGGTGCAGCCCTCGTGAAGGGGCCGGTGCCCTGATAAGATGAGACCGGAGAGCACACGCTCACTCGCGCTCGCACGCTTTCTCTCTCTCTCGCTCTCTCTCTCTCTCTCTCTGCCACGCGAGCACACAAGGACACAGCTGTCTGAAAGCCAGGAAAAGAGCCTTCAGTGGGAACAAAAACCAGCTGCCTCCTTGATCTTTGACTTACAGTCAGCAAAACTGTGAAAACTGCATTTCTGTTGCTTAAGCCACCCAGTTATGGTGCTTTGTTATTACTGACTACGACATTCCCCACAGTGGGGGCCCGGGAAACGGCATTTGCTTGAATGTGTGGGTCAGTGGCTGAGGGAGTAGCGGAAGATCACGTGCTAGAGGCACTGCACACGGACTGCGAGTCCAACTGTGAACGTCTCTTCTCGACTCCGTGTTTAGTGATGTCTTGTTGGCAGCTTGAAATTAGTCAAGCCGGGAGTGTTTACACCACGGGAACAGGCAAACGCTAAAGATCAGGGTTTCCACCCCCCGGAGAGCCAGCTGTTTAACAGTTACCAGCATACCACTGGATGAGCAAGATGAAACCCTTGTGGGAACACAGTTCCCTGGAGTTCTCGCATTCAAAAGAAACCTTAACATTTTTTTGTTGTTGCTGCTGTTTCTATTTTAATTACTAATACACAATGGCACTCCTCAATTATCTTTTATTACCCATCCAGGGTGATTCAGCATTTGTAGACTCTTCTGGCAAACTAGCCAACATTTAAAGCATTGCTTCTATGGGTGAATGTTTCCAAATCACAAGTTACTGACTTTAAAATAAATTTTTGTCAAAGAGCCCATTTGTGAGTTGGGGACTTTCAATGCTGGGTCCTCCTGTGGGACATTAGAGAACAAACAGAATAGTGTCAGTTTTAAAAATATAGGTTGCAAAAGATATCCTAAAAGGCAAAAGGAATAGAATTGTTGAACTTGAAGGAAAAACAGATGTTTAACAATTTAATCATGGGGGTGAGCTCCAGCTGTGCGTTTGTTTCTCCACTGTAAGCATCAGGGATTCAGGTAGACGAGGAAAATATCTTTACCATATTATTCTGGGATGTATGGTTTGTGGACTTTATTTCGAACATTTCCAAATTTATTTTCCCTACTCGGATAGTTTACACAGGATACGTTTGGAGGACCAAGAAATGTGAAGATAAGATTCCTTGTATGCTTCAAGGTTCCTGTCCCCTTCACAAGTCTAAATCTACAGATGGTGTGATATTTTCCAAAATTTTGAGAAACGTTGTATAATTCAACAAATCCCTTTCATAATACATCTTGGAATGTAATCATGATACATCTTAGAATAACTAGACTCAAAATTTATCATTTTCTATCCAAAAAACGAATATCACAAAACTTAAGCTATCCCATATTAGTATAAAAGCCTTAAATCAAGCATGCTAAATCAGTGCTTTTTGACCATGTAATGAGGGGAAAGATGTCATTTGGGGCTTGTTAAATTAGTGTTATTTTAGTTACTCACTCCGAAGGGATGGGAGTGTTACTTCCCTAAGTGATTTTACAGGACCGTGACCTGGCATTCCCCGAAAACAATCTGAAACAAAGAAATGACAGCTACATATCTGCCGCCTCGAACCTTAAGTGGCCCGCAGCGCTCCCAGGCCCTGGTATATAACAGTCGGTTTGTGACGTGGCTTCAGAATAACACCTTCAAGCATAGTATAACCCTTCCTCCTCACGAATCCATAAAGCTTGTTAGCGGTGATTCTAAAACACACCAACAGTGTTCTCTGTGGCGTGTTTTCCCTTCGTTTATCTAAAATCCTTGGCTTTCTGAATATCCCTTTATGGTCTGCCTGGACTGTCGCCAGTTTAGTTGAGCGACGCGTAAGGTCTCCCCCCAGCCAGGCCCCTCGGCCACCTGCTCCTCCAGGGGTGCAGTCCTGCTTCAGCTCCGCCTCCCAGGACCCCAGACCCATGCGCATAAGCAGCGCCCGGGGAGCCCGTCACCCCTGCTGAGGGGTTTGGCAAACGGCTCCCTCGGCCAGAAAGCTGCCCTCCACCTTCACGTGGCAACGTGCCGTGGCTCTTTGGGTCCTGGCCTCCGCGTCTCCCGGGGCCCTGGAGACAGGGCAGTTTCCCGCCTGTATACACCGACCCTGTGCTCCCTGCACCGCCTTCTGCCCGTGTCCGCTAGTCTCAATCCTCCTCGAGAACAGGTGCTCCTTGAGAGTGAGGGTTGCGACCTCGGCGCCCAGCGTGGCGCCCGGCACGCAGCCGGCACTCGGCAGGTGCTCGCTGGGCGTGGAGCGCCTTCCAGGCGGCACGGCGGGGTTCTCATCACGCAGCCTGCGAGCAAACCACGTGACCCCCCGCCGTGCACTCACGGCACGCTCGCCACGTGTCCGGCCTTGTGTGTCCCCTCCCACGGCCACCGCTGGGCAGAGAGCTCCTCGAGGGCCTGACGTGTTCTGTGCGCTTTGACATCCCAGTGACCACGTGGCGACGAGCGGGGCTCAGTGTTCCTCTGATCCTCCTTCCCAGCGAGGACCCCGGGGCGTGCGTGAGCCGGACAGCTCGGAATTGCACAGGACCGCGGGGCACCCAGCGGCCCTCCCCCGCCCGCTGAAGGCATCGGTGCCGCCCCCAGCATTTGGGCAGCGCCCTCCCATTCACACGTACACACGCGCGGGCGCACCCTTGTGAAGTCCTCGGGGTGACAGGGTCGGGAGGAGGGCAGCCGCCTGTGGCTGGGAGCCCGTAGTCAGCTGAGCTCTTCACCAGAACTCACGAGAGGCAGAACGTGGTGGACGGCAGCAGGGACGGGGCGGCTTACTGGGGTACTGCATGCATGGTGGCATCTGGCGCGGGTGCGGGTGGGGGTGGCATCCATGGCCCTGAATACAACGTGGCGACCTGTCTTTGTCACCTAACTACCGAGCCTTTATTGAGTGCTGATCATACACCCCACAGGCACTAGGCTAAGTGTTGTACGTGGGTTGCTTAATCCTCACAGCCACCTGTGAGGCCCCATTTTTTTCAGAGAAGGAAACGCTTAGAAAAGGTCAAGCCATTGACCACGTTGACACACTTGGTGCGGGTCAAGGCTGAGCGTCCCTGCAGAGGTCCGACCCCAGACCCTCGATCGCTGCACCGTGCCGAGTCCGAGCCAGAGCGCCTTAAAATTAAGCTTCAGATCTCCCAGATGAAAGAAGCATTGTAAATTCCACCCCCCCCCCCGCCTTGATCACAGTGTAAAGCAGCGTGTCACGGGGTGTCCCATTCCGTGTAGTGGCCCTTGAGCGGGATGAGAACAGTGGGTTCCAAGGGCAAAGGGGCGCGAGATGCTTTCAAATGGGCCCGTGCAGAGCTGCGCGGAAGGGGGCCTCAGGCTTCCGTAGTGACAAAGGAGGTGATTCGAGAACTTTCGGGAACACACGGTGGGAAAGACTACACAAGAGCCTGTCTGCCTGGAAATGATTAGAAACCAATTTTCACTGATTAGGCCACAGGAAAAGACTGATGAAAGGTTAGTGACCTTTCTTCTAATTTCGCAGTAATAATAATAAGAGGTGCTATTTATTATAGGCTAATTACTTTAAATTATATTCTACGACGTTCACTACTATTATCTCCCCTTCTCAGACGACTGCTGAGCAAGGCCTGTGACTCTGGTTAAGCAGCTTCAGGCCATGTGATTAATTGACGGCAGTGCCACTTCTGGACACAATTCTAATTTCGCGTCTCGTGACTTTGAACATTGTACACAGACCTCCCGGGACTTAGGGCTCTGTCGAGGGCTTTCGGGTGCAAATGTCCCAGGCAACAGCATCTTGGGGAGGGCACCCGGGAGCTCCTCGAAACGCTGCCTTGGCCTCGGCACGTCTCTTCCACCAAAATTAGTCCGTGAGGTTTTTTCCTGGCATGATTTACATTTCTCAATTTTACCATCACATTTTAAGTTTATGGACTGCCATATTGTTGCATGCTTTTTTTTTTTTTTTTTGATAGTGTATTCGTGTGGATGAAATAACATCCATCCGCAGAGACGCTGACCCGGGCCAACCCCCTCCCTGGGGTCCGTCTGCCCCCCTGCAAACTGCCTCGGAGGCCACTCCAAAACTAGCAGTCGGCCCACGTTCAAATCGTGGGTCGCATCAGCATCAGACGTCTCCTTATTCAGTTTTCTCTTTTTCTTTCTTTTCAACAGATGTCGGCGCATTTTTTGAAGAGGGGATGTGGCTGCGGTATAACTTCCAGGCGCCTGGGGTCAGCGGCAAGGAACCGGGCAGCAGCGCGGAGGGCTCGCCGGACCCGCGGGGCTCCGTGCCGGACCTGAGCCACGAGGAGGTGCGATTCAGCTTCAGCACCACCAAGCCTCCCTGCATCCTCCTCTACGTCAGCTCTCTCACCACGGACTTCCTGGCGGTGCTCGTCAAGCCCACCGGTAAGGACGGGGTACCCGGCCGCGGGATGCTGGGCGCACAGAACGTTCTGGGAAGAGTCTGGATTGTGCTTGGCGTGTCCTTCATTCCCGCCCCCCCCCCCCGCCCCGGGCGCTGAGCAACTCATCCAACGTCTTTGAACCCTTTTTCCCTGGATGGGAGCCAGGAAAGCAGCTTGTCCGTCGAGTGCTTTAAAAGCATGCGTCACAGCAGTAACGGCGCTAAGACACACGGAGCTCTTGGCAAGAACCGTGTTGCATGACTGCGAGATGGCTTCGAATGTGTGGTAGCGGTTTTTTTTTCTTCGTATCAAGTAAATACATTCACCACTGTACTGAAGAAAGATCAGCTTTGCAGCAGTAAAATTAATTGTATATAAATCAAGGAGTTATCCCGATTTATGTTAATATATCGGTAGGTTCCTACAGAACATAGGGGCTTTTAATGGGAATAGAAAATCAGAGACATGTGCATTCCTAAAGCCTCTTAGCATTTTACAGTTGTAAAATATATCCCTGACAGAATGGTTGCTTAAAGCAGGAATCTATTTAGACATATAATACCTGGGACCGACCATCTGATCTCCAAATATGCATCAAGCCAGAGAAGCTCAGATAGGGTGACCCAAATAGGCATCCTGGTAACAATGTCCACATGGGCTTATGTCCTCTGTGAGAAGTGTAGGCATTCATTCCCAATACATGTAAACATGCCAAACATTGCATGGTCCATTTCCTCTCTGAAAACTTGAGTTCTAAGACTTTTAAAATTTTAAGGAGGTCATTTTTTTTTTACAAAAGAAAATATTTTAGGTGTATCAAGGAGCGAATCTCTCCAACTCATGTCCCAGAGAACAGCTGACACTGTGGAGGCTCCACTCTCTCTCTGTCTTGCTCGTCAACAGTTAAGGCTCTGCAGCCTTTCTAATAACTGTTCCAGGTTGTAGCCTCCGAAAGATCAAGAGGTTTCTTGCATGGGAACCAAGAGTTGTTATTATCAGCCCGATTCAGCTTGAGTATGAAAAATTCTTGAACTTCTCTGGCAATGCACTAGAGGTTAAAAAGATAGAGAAATAAATGTTCCCTGGGATTTTTCCCTTTTAGAAATTGTTCCTAAAGAAATTAGCTAAAAATCAGACAAAGATTCAGCATGAAGATGTTCATCATTTATTTATAAAACTTGGAAAGGGCTAGAAAATCAACGTTGCTAAAATGGCTAGTGAAAGAGAGAGTCACCATTTTGTGCAATAATACGTATCCATTAAGAATCATATTTGTGAAGAGTAATTAATAACATGGAGAAAAAGATTTTAGTAACATAATATTAAACAAAAAGGCAGGATACAGTTTTGACTATACAGCGTCAGCTTAGCTCTGTAAAATATATGAACAGAAAAAAGCAATAACGTGAGTGCAGCATATCTGTCGGGGTTGTTGATGTGCTTCTCCTGAGTAGTGGTACCCATCTACACACGCCAAATGCCCACGATGAACAAGTATCGCCGTTCTAATTGGAAAAAAAAAACAATACGTAAAATCAGTAACTAAGGAAGCAGAAGAAGCAAATACATAACTCCTGCTTTCCATGGGTTTAAAGTTAAGTTTATTTCCCCTGGATCATCTTAAACAGATTTATAATCCATTGATGTTCTCCGCCCACATGTCCCAACCTGTCAGTGGACAGAGAGGAGGGTTCTCACTTTCAGCTTGTCAAGAATTTAATTAACACATCACAGTAGATGCTGTATTGTCTGCTCCTCAAGCCAGCGCCATACTGAAATCTAGTCGCAGCTATATTCAGTAACTGACAACCCCACTACCTACGACCAGCCCGCCCCTGCCAACATGCGTGCTGGTGTTTGCGGGCATTCGTCGTAGGCAGGGGTCTTCATTAATTGATTTAATATCAATACCATTTAATGATGCCCAGAGCCATGCTGCTTCACATGTGTTAATTCCTACAACACACAACTCTATGACGTAGATACTGTGCTTAACCTCTTTGTACAGGTGCTTGTTCACACTTCAAATACTGAATTTTTTTTATGAATTGAGATTTAAAGCTAAAACTTTTTGAGGAAATTCAGAAGAAAAAAGATCAATAAGGACTATGACAAAATACCAGGGGGGAAAAAAAGAACAACTGAGAAGTCTTAACTCAATGCCTCAGCACCCCTCCGACTTAGCATACTGAAGGCCGTGTTGTGGTCACCGCTCCCCAGAACCAGCTCTCCCCCTGTTCTGACGGTTCTCCCACCTCTCGGACGCCTGAGCACACAAGCTTGCGGCCACTCGCCCGTGCTCCGTCCTTCCGCGTCTTGTGGGCCACCCAGGCACACGGGTCTGTGGATCATGTCGCTCGGGTCCTCAGGGTGACCCCTTCCCTTCCTCCCCACTGCTGCCCTCCCGGCGCACGGCCTCTGGTTCAGAGTTTTCTGCCCTTGTTCACACCAGGCAGACACAGAAAATTATTTCAGTGGCACTCGGGTAAACGGATGAGGTGGTGTTGGGAGGCCACCAACCCTGTGTCTCCAGCAGCCCTCGCCTCCCACAGGTCTGCTAAGGTCAGAGGGGAGCCATTACCGGGGACCCCGCTACCCCTCCGTGGGACAGCAGCACACCTCAGCACGCCCTCCAGGAAGCTCCGTTCCAACTGGTCTCTCGGCTTCCGGTCACTGTGGCCTTACCCCCCCGGCACAGCCGGAGAGGTCTGCCCGTACACACGGCGTCCCCATCAGCCAGTGAGTGCGCCTCCTCCCCCAGAGCGACAGGAGGAATCCCAGATTCCGCAGCCTTCCGAGATCCCCGGCCCCGCGGGTGAGAGCTGGGAGAGCAAAATCAGAACACCCGCGTTTGAACTCCACTCCAGCATCTGGGGGGTGCGAGATCGGGCAGTCCGTCAGCCCCGTCGTGCCTCGGCTTCCTCATCTGCAAAATACTGTCTCCCTCATGGGCGTGTTGTAAAAATCGAACGAGCTAATGAGTGTAACGCGCTACACTATGTGTAAGCGTTAAGGTTCTTATTATCCAGAGTCCGCTGGCATAATTTCCATGGCCACGTATCCCTGTTCTTTATTTTCGAGAACTCATTATTCCCCGAGAGGTGAGCATCCGGGTCCCTGCCCACGGTGTTCCCTTACCTGGTCAAGCTCCATCCCCCTCTCGTCTCACACCTGCCTTTCGTCCTAGACCCAGGTCAAGTCTCACCTCCTTCCCGTGACTTCTCCTTACTTCAAACTCCTATCACACTCATACTCAATGTCATGTGTGTGGCCCTCAGTGTATTGTTGTCTGTCTTTGTTATAAATACGCCCTGTTTTCCAAGAGAGATGAAAAGCTCTCAGCCCATAGTAGGCGCTCTGTAAGTGTTTGCTGATGATAATGATGATGACCAGGAGAGGATAAATCTGTTAAGCGCATAATTTGCTGTCGCCAACAAAAAAGCAGCCCCTCGTAACGGTTCTAATTCCCTCGGGAGATGAACGTGAGATGTAAGAAGTGAAGGATCTCTCCACTTGATTAATATTTTATTTTAATGAACAAATATCAATATTCTCCCTGTCATCATTCAGTGGTTCTCTTGTGCTGTTATTTGGAAAGGATAAATACATCATTTGAATTTTACTGTTCAAGAACATTGCCATTACTGTTTATAGACGTTCACTACAGATAAATTTAAAGTTTCAACTCATCTTTCTTCTCAAAGCAAATAATTTCTGTTGGTAGTAAGTGAAGCAGTTATAGACATTTTAAATCATATTTACAAAGTTCAAAAAAGCCAGAAGAGAAAAATTAATGAAAACTACTCAATTTTAATGAGCTGGGGAATGTAAAGGGATCAAAGACAAAGAAACCATAGGAAGGGAAATGTCCAGTTTTCTGTGTAATTGCCAGTTCCTCTGACCTCTAGCCTTCCAAGGCAGAGCCCTCTCTTCCTCACATTTGTACCCCCCGACCCAGGCACGGCCTGGCTCGCTCCCTAGGAGTCCCCTGGTCATATTAGACGTGAGCTCTACACTTAACAGCCAGCCAGACGGCTACTTTCAGAACTTGGAAAATTGGATTCGGCAGTGCTTTGCACAGGCACTAAATAAATATATCCTGAAGAAATGAATAAGTAAATGATGAATGAATATAGCTATATATTTAAGAAAATTGGCTGTGATTATACAAGGTTATAGCACAGAGGTGGAGAATTATAACTCGAGACAATCAACTTGATTTTTCTGCGTGTTCAAAGAATCTGCCTAATCATCTCCCTCACTCCCAAACAATAGATCATTTTTAATGCAATTAGGATTAAAGGAAAAAATGGGGAGAGAAGCAGCTCAGGAAAAGGGAATAGCATTCTCAAAGGTCCTGAGGTAGGAAGGAGAATTGTGTTTTCTAGGGAATAAGAGAAGTCAAAAAGGTAGCTTAAATGTAAAAAGTGAGAGGGTGAACGGCATGATTTGAAAATAAAATGACAGGCAGAACTCAGATCCTAAGCTATATTAAGAATGTATGTCTTCATCTTATGAGCGACTGGAAGGCTTCAAAGAGTCGTAAGTGAACCAGTGCCATAATAAATTGCGTATTTTGAAAATCCCTGTCTGCAAAGGAAACGTGGAGAAGACATAAGCACAGAAGCAGGGAGACCATCATTCATTCATTCGACAAATACTTATTCAGCACCTGCTCAGTATCAGGCATGATCTGAGACATGGGAGTAAATTCATGAAGAATATCAACAAAAATTCTTGCTCTTTTGTAGCTTCCATTTGAGTGGGATCAGACAGACAATAAATTAAGTACAGGAAGTAGTATGTCGTATGATAAGAACTCTCCTAGGGAAAAATAAGGCATAAAAGTGGGGCCTGGCCAGGGGAAAAGACTGGAGAAATTCTGCTTTTAATGAGGAAGTCGCAGAAATAATCGCTGGGAAAATGATATTTGAGCAGAGACTTAAGGGTGAGGGGCCCGCCAGGCGCATACCTGGGGAATGAGCATCCTAGATGGCAGAACCAGCACGCACAAAGGCCCTGAGGCAGGAACGTGCTGGCCTCTGGAGAGAGAGCAAGGCCACCGTGGACTGGTGAGGAGTTGAGCGAGGACGGCGACAGGCGATGATGTCACAGGCGATAGAGGCAGATCGCACAGGGCCCAGTGAGCCACTGTGAAGACGCCGATTTTTACCGTGAGTGAGGTGGGAAGCCGTTGGAGTGTTCTAGGCAGGGGACCATTCTGACTGCTGGGTGGAGAGGAGCCCGGGTCTGGGAGGGGCAGAGGCTGGGATGGGGTAGGGAAGGCGAGGGCAGGGAAGAAGCAAGGTGGTCAGCGTGCCAGCCAGTAAAATGATTCAGGCAAAAATGATGGTGGCTTGGTCCGGAGGTGGTAATGAAGACGATGCAAAGCAGCAAGATTTGACATACATTTTGAAGAGGCAAGATGTGCTGACAGATCATACGTGGAATGAAGAGGAAGAGGGGAGTCCGGGCTTCGGGCAGGAATAACTAGAAGGATAGAGTGAAATGTGGAGAATTGCCGTGGAATTCGGTTTTTGGCGGGATGAGGATCAAGAGTTTGGTTTTGCATCAGTTGTGTGTGAGACATCAGTAAGACACGTCCCTGAGTGGCGCTGGTAGTGTGAAGAGCAGAGAAGAGGGGATGGGCCCGAGAGTGCGATGAGGTCAGGTGGTACCTCTTACAGGACACACTGATTAGGACCAGGTGACCCAGGCCGACGACGGCTCAGGGGAAGCTCAGGTGGGGGCTGTCAGATCGCTTATATGAGTGGCCAGCACAAGGCACCAGGACAGGCCCGGAGCTCGGCATGAGCTGCACCAGCCAGGTGAGCAGGCTCTCGTGGGCTCGTGCAAGGCATTCTGGGTGCCAGGGGAAGCCCTGAGGTTGCAACTATGGAGAAGATGGAGTGAATTTAGACACGTGTAGGAGACGCAAATCGACAATGCTTGGTTGAAATGCCATAAGCACAGGAATCTAGGATAAAATACTAAGGTAAAACTCAGAAATGATGGAGGTTTGTCGAATTTGTTTAGAAAGCAAATTAGGAAATGCAGTTCATTCTTGATTGTTCTAGTGAACATTTCTCTCAGCTCTGGGAACGTGGTGGAATGTTTTAAATGGCACGTGTAATGCTAGAATGCCTAACTAAGGAAAGGCAGCATTTAGAAATCATTGCATTTGTTTATATGACATAAAGGCATGAGAAATATTTGCAAGGAGATACTGCCAAATACTTAAGAGTATCTCTCTCTGGATGGTGGGGTTTCTAGTGACTTTCTTTAATATTTCTTTCTGTTTACTAAGTTTTAATTATCATGTTTTATTTCACAACTTAAAAATCAGAATATCAGTTTTGTTCCCCTGGAAGGAAAATGAAAGAGGCAACAAAGAATCTGTGATGTGATTTACAGTTAGTCAAACTCATGCTAGAGTGTTGGCTCCATTTTTAAACTCTGAGATGTCAAATGTTGTTAACATGCAGATTCCGATTTGAGTAAAAAAATGAGATTAAAATGTCGATGTCTTTAAAAATCGTAAATAAAGTTATATTTGATGTGCAGGTTAATTAAAAGCAAGGTCTAGAATATTATACTAGCCTTCTTGATTATTGTTTGTCCTTATTGGGAAGAAACAAGAAGGAGGGGAAAGAAAGAATAATTTGTGGAGGCAAAGTGAACTGTAGCTGAGGCAGGAGGACTCGGGGCGCAGGGCGGGAAGCCCATCTTTTTTTTTGTTTGCCATTTGAAGTGATGCACTCTCTCTAACCAAGAATAAATTCATTGCTTTGCTTTCTTGGTCTCAGTAAAGCCACCCAAAATCCCACGTATTTATCTTTTATAAATTATGTTTATTTTTAATATTGCATGCTCATGAATCTTTCATTTGCTGAATGGTACGCTTTGCTGATGCCATGAGACCATCCCTGAAATGTCCTGCATTTATTCTTAATTTCACAGAGCATTTCGTGGGGCCCGCGGGCATCTCCACAGTCCTATATTGTAAATGTTCTCATGCTTTCTTCCCAGGCCCACTCCCAACTTGGATCATTTATAGCGTTTGCTGCTTCAGCTTTGAGCTAATGGTCACTGGTGGCTCGTTGTTGGTAGATGGCAAACACGTGCAGGCCTGGTGCTGCTAAGCCTTACAGGTCGGGCGCCTCTGAGCTAGTGAATCAGAACGACAGTGGTGTTACTGGACATCAACGGAGAGAACAGAGTGTAACGGGAATCTAAGCACCAAGGGGTCGGGGGAGTTCTGTTAAATGAAACGTGGAGCAAAGAGATCACCGAGTGTCTCTCCCCTTTCCTCATGCAGGGGGCTTACAGGTCCGGTACAGCCTCGGTGGCACCCGAGAACCCTTCAGCATCGACGCGGACAACAGGAACATGGCCAACGGGCAGCCCCACAGCGTGAACATCACCCGCCGTGGGAAGACCGTAGTCCTCAAGGTACCCACACATACACGTGTCCATTGCATGCGACATAGTGTGAACACCTCTGTCGGTAGCACCTGGCCGTTGGTTTGGTTTCGTTCTGGGGCAGATGGAAGAGAGGCTTGCTCGCGCTTTCTCCAATAAATGCCTGACTAGTGAAGTAGAAAGATATGTAGTTCTGATAGGAGAGACAAGGACGAAGTTGATGGCGATGACATTTCTTAGGGAGAACCTAGAATAAATGTTTGTTCTGTGCATTCTTTGTCGCTCTCCTGTTTTTATCCACCACCCCAGGCTTTTCTCCCGTGCGCTCAAGTGTCGAAAGCTTACCAGGTTTCCCGGCAGAGGTTATTCTGGTTTGTCCGACCTATTTCCTTCACGACTCCACCACCGTACGAATAACTATGTTGTTGTCCCTGTGGATGCTTTGCCTTGAACATCCTCAAAACACAGACCATCCCCAGAATCTCTGACTCTGGTCGCAGGCTTTTCAGCACGCAAAGGGACGGTGTTATTAGGACGCTCAAATCTGATTTCAGGTTCATCGATTGCTCCTGCCCCCACCACCGATTCTCACAAGGAAGAAACTAGCCTGGGAGACACCATGAATAAAACATAGCATGAGGAGGTCTCCCTGGGAACTAAGCCAAAAGACCAAGGATGGGAGCTGTCACCGCATTCTCCAGAAGGAGTTCAAAATAGATACCTGTCAGCGAAAAGAACAGCGGGGGATGCTGTTTTGTCAGTGGAGTGGAGCGTCATTTGGCAGGGGTTCAGCTGCCTCGCAGACCTCCTTCAGATTCGGCCGGTTGCTGAGGGAAGTTCAGGTTGCAAAGAGAGGGCACAGACACTGTCTCTTTTTGAGCACTGGTGGGTGTCAGATTCATAACTTGACAGAGAGTTTACGCTCGGCCGTCGCGGTAGATGCTAGAGGGTCTGTTGAGGAAAGGTCTTTCCTCGGAAGCTGGCAACGTGCGGTTACAGCTTATTGTGCAATCAGTCGAATGTGACGTAAATAAGGTTATGTCATAGGTTCAGACAGACAGAATCCCTGCACCTAGCTCAGTGCCTGGCAGGTACCAGATGCTGCAAATTATCGATCTGAGTAAACCAAGCCCAGCTTTACCCCATAACTCAAGGTTTATTTGGAAAAACCAGCAAGTCCAGTATTAGTATGGTTTATACCATTTTATCGGCGTTGTATGTATTGGCTTTTTAGAGGGGACATTCTCTTGTTCTAAACAATGCCTTCTGACCTCTCTTAAAGTAAGTGACTGATCTTGCCATTTCACCATTGCAAACTGATATTGAAAGTTAGAAAGAGCTCGACTGTTGCTCTTAGGATCAGTGTAACAGAGGAGGCCCACGACGGCCATAGGCTCCAGCAGAATGAGCCCTCGCTCTCCCCAAGAAAACGCCTTGTCTGCCTGGTCTATCAGAACCACATCCCGTGGGCTGTGGAAGCACATGCAGAGGTGAGGGCGGGGTGAGCGGGAGGGGAGCACAGAGGTCACAGGCTGAGTGATTCCGTTTCCCTGCCTAGCTCCCGAAATGAGAGTCTGGAGTGAGCGTTAAGTTAGGGAGGCCTCCTTTCCGGCACATTCTGCCCGCTGGGGCTTCTCTGGAACTAACAGCAACTCTGAGAGAACACACATGAGCTTCGTCGGAGCTGCTGTGAATCCGAGGTCGCCCTACAGGATGGGAGACAGTGGACAACGTCAAGACTATGGGCTTCTGAAGCACAGAAAGCCAGAGAACACTCCAGATAGCCGGAGAATGGAGGAGAGCCAGGGGACTGAGAGAGGGTTTGGGGAGTGTCCGGTTCGACTGCTCAGGGCTCTTTCGGTTGCAGATGACAGAAAACCAGTTCAGAATTCATTTTTAGGAGGAATTCCTGGGGTAGGTCATGGAATTGAGGAAAGGGAAGCCAAATTTTTGAAAGAGAATGTAAGGGACCAGGAAGTTGTGAAAACAAAGAGTAGAATGCCACTGAGTCCCCACTCTCCACCTCCTCCCCTCCCTCCGCTCTAATTGTTTTCTTGAAGCTGTCCACAAATTCATCTTGAGAACTTCTGCAGCCTCAAAGATGTATGGAGAGAGATATAATAAAATGTTCATTATGATTATTTCTGTGTGAAGGGATTACAAATACTCTAATTTCCTCTAGTTTCCTGTATATCCTAATTTTCTATTAGAAGCACATGTTTTATTTTTATAACTGAACCAAAATGTGAAACATATATCCACAACCTATTCTGACATCCCCCAGTTAGTTATAAAATATAATGACCCAGATATTTAAATAACGTCAAATTAAAATGTACTTCTAATCAAAGAACAAAAGGCTAATTCAAAGATAAGTTTAAAAGTACTATGAATGATGCCTTTGGAATATAAGTGAAATTTTATACCTTTATATATATTCAAACATCATATAATTTAGACGATGTTTACCAGCATTTACGATGTTTTTAAAACCAGGTTTAGTTTCCCAGCAGGGTTTTCCCAAAGCTCACATTAAATTAATTTGCATTCCCTGAGCACACAGCGTCTGAAATGGCGCCGAGCACTTGAGGGAAGTTGACCTTGGATGAAACATGCGCTGCCAGAAAACAAAGTGCCCAGCCTCCACGCAGATAACGAAGACCTGACTCCAGGAGTTGCCAGACACCGGAGTGAACCAGAACCCGTGACAACCCTCAAGTGGCGTCATTTATGAAAACTCACAGTCACGCCGGGGGATAATAGCTGAAGGCTTCGTGCCAGTCAAAATGTAAAACAAACCCCAGGCAGGCAGAGAGCACCTGAGGAAGTACTGTGTGCGATGAGAAATCACACCAATTAGCATGAATCCAGGAACTGAACACTGCGATGAATAATTTCAAAGTCTTGTGTTGCAAGTCCTTTCTTCTCGCTTTCCTTTCTTCCTGCCGTCCATGGCTCTTTTCTTGCTCTTTCCTTCCTTTCCTCCCAACCGCACTGTGCAAAGGATCTAAGGTGGTTTATAGGGGGGACATAAAATGAAGTTGGGAATGAGCGTTAAGTCACCAAAAATAGGGCTCCAAAATAAGGAGGAAGTAGATCGTGATTACCTAGGTCATAAGGTCTCGCCCACGCGCATAAATTCGGCCAGAACTTCTTTGTGGCCGGAAGGACACACGCCATAAAGATAAAACGCCCCAGTTTCTCTAGAGAATTGAAGTTTTTATGACTCTACCATTATTCTTATTTTTTTACTGCCACAGATAAGATTTGCTGGCCTAGAAAGCTGCCGTGGCGTGGACCACGTAGGCAGTGTCACATACGTGGCAACGGCTCGCATCGACTGACTGTGCTGCTGCGTTCGAGGCTCCGTGCTGAGCGCGCTCCACACCCCCTCTCACCTAATCCTCACACGGCGTGAGGGGGGTCACCCGGTGTTAGGAAGCCGCGGCGGCAGCCGCACAGCCGCAGCTGGGCCTGTCGCACGGAGAAGTTGTTCACACGTGCTCCTTACCACCGCCTAGCGAGAGGCGCCGGGAGGGGGGGGTAGCTCCCACTCGCCGGAAAGACATCTGGTGATGCTGTTGCTATCATGGTCGCTGTGATTGACATCGTTCGTGATAGAGTGGTTCAAAAGCACGCCGAAGCACAGCGAATAATAAACATACCCCTAGGCATCCTTTCCGAATTTTGGCATTCCGCCCTATTTCTTCAGATTTTTGTAAAAGGCAGCGCAGTAGACAGTGTCTTCGGCAGCCTCTCTGCAACGGATACTTTTCACGAGAAACCTTTTTTGTGAAATGTTTCGCTGTGGAATCTCCTTAGGAAGATCGAGCATAACTTAAAAAGGGATTTCAGCCCGAACAATTGCGTAGGGATTGGGGTGGAGTAGAATGATGGGGGGACAAAGCGGGCAGGGGGCTGAAAGGGTCCCACTTCCTGACGGGCCGGCCTGGTCCAAGGGTAGAACTGTCTCGAAAACATGAAAAAGCTGCATCTTTTCTTAATAACTATCAGCATTTTGGGGGGTTCTGATGGAAGTGAGACAATAGAGAGTTCAGGGGTATATGATCTGGCCCAGATACTCAATCCATATTCTCTGAAAATCAAATGAACACATGGTAAGGCTGTATCATTTGGCTTCCGTGTAACTGGAGGGCCATCCCATCTTTGCTAAGAAGAGCTAGCAGATTTCCTGCAAGCAAAATAAGGACTTTCTTAAAAAATAACTCCAAGTCCTCAGGAACAAATGATGATTAGGTCTCCAGATTCTTATACCACTTAGATCATGGCTTCAGACATTTTCATCAGGAATTTTCAAAACAAATTGTTCAAAAAATTCACCGAATTCTGTCTCTTAAAACAAAAATGATAATTTGTTACCTGATATTAATCAGAATTTCAACCAAACTGTATAAAAACAGTTGCCTCAGCCGCTACTTAAGCTACGTAATGAGCGTGAATCCTAAAAATGGTCAGGGAAGTGTTACCAATAGCAACAAGCAGTGTGTGCTACATACTAGGGGAAGGGGAAAAGAAACAAACATTAAGACAACAGCAGTTGCTATTACACATTAACCCTGAAACCTCAGTGGCTTGACCCAGTAAGAGCCTGCCCTGTATCATGTGTCTTCTAGAAACGGAACGTCCTGGGATGACCAGCAGTGACAAGCTCATGCTGGGTAGGGACTCCGAGGACCCGCCATCGCCACCGATTCCTCTGCGGTCCCTCGATCTGGCCAGATTGCTCTTATCTGCACGCTGTCCTCTGGAAGTCTCTTCTTTTCCCGAGTCCTGCCAGGGCCACCTCTGAACGGAGCCCTGGGGACAGCGCATCCACTAAAGCCGTGCAGCCTTCGGCATCCATTTCCCGTCGGCATCAGATGCGCTGCGGGCTGTTTTACACCCAAGGCTTTCGCAGACCAGACCAGTGGTCCCGTTGCCAGCTTAGCTCCTTCAGAGCCCGAGTTGGCTTCAGGGCCTCTTGCCACAGTCAGTTTCATGTAGAAACACCCTACGTTCCTTCCTAGACATAAATCTTGGACTTGCATAATCATTTGCTTCCAAGTATCTCCCTCTCTCTCTCTCTCTCTCTCTCTCTCTCTCTCTCTCTCTCGAGGTCATGGCAGCTAGCTTGAGAGCATCTGAAACAAAAGGCTTAGGTAGGAAGTAAAGACCCTTAATTTCAACTTCACCGAGGGGGCTAAGTCGGTTTGCTGAACCCAGGAATCTTAATGTGCCTTTGTTGCTCAAAGCTTTTTAAATCTTTATTTCCTACTCTCTGGATTAAGGCTCTAAATCAGTTGGTCTTTTCTCTGCTCCCTTTCATTGACGTTCAGAAACGGGCCAATTCTTTTTTTTGAGCTCATCCCTTCCACGACACAGGCAGTGGGGAGCAGCTGTCGCCCACGCCGGTTTGGCCGAGTTGAGGCACTCCCCCTAAGGCTGCAGGTCGCAGGCACTCCGTCTGCCTCCCAGGTGGCACGGGGGACAGCGTTACACCGCGTTTCACTGCTCAGCGTAGCTCTGCGTCTTCTAGCCCCTCACGCCGGTTTCTGCGGCGCCCGCCCCGCGACCAGAGTCGGAGCCGCGCGCTTCAGGGTTCTGTGATGGCAGGACTTCTCTCTTGGGTACCAATTTATGTGCTCGTTGGGGTTATATTAGCTGCTATCACAAAAAAAAAAAAAATTCAGAGGCTTATAACTTTATTTGTTGTCCACGAGGTGGTCCAATGCACGTGTCCTAGTTGGAGAGCAAGTGTCCTTCACACGGTGACAGAGTCCGTGGAGTTGAGTAGGATGTGATGGAGAAAATGAGCACCATATATACATAACCCAATACGAAGTTGTCTGTGCTAATGTCAGAAGATGGTAAATAGAGTAAGCGAGATAGTAGCTCAGTGCTACAACTGCAAGGTCTTGAAGAAAGGGTAGGACGATGACAAGTGGGGGCAAGAGACACAGGGAAGAGTATTTAAGTCGGAGGAGGGGAAAGGAGGTGAGTGTGTGTTCCAACAGAGAACAGTGCTGAACAAAGATTCGGGAGCGCGAGGGTTCTGTAGACTTAATCCTCTTTCCATCCCATGAGTAGAAATGACCACTGCTGGACGAGGCTTAGTAAAATGGATTACCGGGAGAAATACAGACTCTGAAAGTGGTACCATCCTATGGTCCGTAGTCCTATATGGATACTGAATGCTACAAAATCAGTAGTCTGGAAAACATACAGAGTTTTGTCAAAAACTGCGGAAGGGACACCTGCCACATGATGCCACTTATGTGAGGAATCGGAAACAGGCTCCTAGAAGCAGAGAACGGGATGGCGGTTGCGGTGCCTGAGGGGAGGAGGAGACAAGCATTAGTCGAGGGGCCGAAACGTTCAGTCGTGCGAGGGGAGTAAGTCCTGGGGACCCGCTGCACAGCACAGGCCTGGAGTTAACAGTGCCGCGTTGTGTACTGACCACGGGCTGAAAGGGTAGCTCTGATGTTAAGTACTCTTATCCGGTAACAACAGTGATAAATAAAAGCAGGAGGAAACGTTCGGAGAGAATGGATTGCGGTGATGGTTTCACGGACATCTACTTATCTCCAGACTCGCCACGGTGTGTGCATTAATTATGTACGGATTTTCGTTGGTCAAAAACAAATAAAGTAGATAGCGACAACAGTGAAGGATTGTTCAAGGAATTTATCAGCAGTAAAATGAGAAGTAATTCAATTGCGGGCTTATAGGGAAGCAATAGACGTTAATTGACATGGACCGTAGATGGGAGGGGCCTCTGATTCACCACTTTCAGTATGTGCAGAAGGGCTCATTGTAAGGCATCTTAAGTAATCTCTCTGCAGGAGAAAATCTCTTTGCACTGGAAGGGCCTTAATAATCATGTTAGATAGCGCTCAAAACACTTGCTCATGCATCCTCATTTGATATGCTCAACCGTATGAGTTGGGAAAAGCTGATGCTATTAGGCCCATGAAAGAGCTGAGAAAACAGAGGTTAGGGAGGTTTAAGTGACCAACAAGGTCCCAGCGCTAACAAGGGACAGTCTTACCCAGAACCCAGGTAGCCGGACCCCTCCCCCGGTGGCTGGCCATCACTTGCACGTGCCTTTGCAAGCAGTCAAGGGAGCCAGGCTCAGCCCTGCTCGTTTGCCTGAGAAACTTGAAAATTTTGAAGGAGGTTAAATAAAGCTAAGGCTTTGGGGGAATTAATGTTTTATGTGGGATCGATCGCGCTGGCAGTGGGAGGTAGGAGCAGGCTCGTCTGACAAACTCTTTAGACCTGTGTTGTGTTTAGAGGCAGGAACGTGGCGAGAAGGACCGGGAAGGTGGCACGACACCTTCTTCCTGGCTCATAAAATGCCACTTGCAGCTGGGAGCTGAAGTGGGCACAGTCACCGTCTCTTCAGGAACGGAGGATGGGAAGAGCAGCTTTTCAAAAATTGTTAGATCCGCTAATGAAGGTTGTTGTTTTGGTGTGATTTTTCTCAAGAATGTCAGTAAAGATGGCAGGAATTCTTCCTCACCCCCTCCTGGGGCGGTAGCGATGCTGACGACAGCAGCGGTGGCGGCGGCAGAGGTAATGATCAGTATTTCTTCCTCGTGCTGCGAACCACCATCTTTTCTTAGTGCTCTCCAGGCTGTCCTTCATGTAAACGACACTCCTGTGAGGTGGACACCATCGTTCCCATTTTACAGATGATGAAACGGAGACATAGACGGTCAATAAGGGGTAGAGCTGAGATGCAAATCCAGGTCTGCCTGATCCCCAAGCCCAGACTCTGAACACTGGTCTGAAACCGAGCACGGGTCAGTCGGTCTGGTCAGATGCGAGAGAGGACCCTTCCTCAGACAGGCCCGCACGTCCGCCTGATGAGGAAGCCAAGTTAGGAAACTGACTCGGTACGATTTCCACTGTGGGGGAGGAAGAAGCTTCCCTGTACCCTGCTAGATCCTTTCAGCTGGTCTGATTAAACTTACACGAGAAAGATCAGCAAGAGAGAAATAACCAAATGTAATTACATACGATGGGAGCCCCACATACATGAGAGAGTCAGAGCCCCCATGACCGTGAGGTTCAGTGACAGGAAGTTAACATGAAGCATAAATGGCATTGTGAGCCAAGGAGTAGGCCAGGCGCCTGAGGCTTCAGAAGGAAAGGGGTCATTCGCAGATCGGCAAGCAGAGCAGATGGTCTACAGCCATGCCACCCTGAACAAGCCCGATCCCGTCTGATCTCGGAAGCTAAGCAGGGTCGGGCTTGGTTAGTACTTGGATGGGAGACCACCTAGGAAGACCAGGTGCTGTAGACGAAAAAATGAAAAATAAGGGACTGTAAGCTGACAAGGTCCTTGCAATCTGTGAGGTCAACCAAAGGTTGCCTCATCTAAAAAAAAAAAAAAAAAAAAAAGGAAGAATGGATGTTTAGTAGTTAGATATTTGCCCCACCAAACAGATCAAAAAGTTGTCTCTGGTAATAATTCTTCTTATGGGCAAGGCTCCCCAGTTTAGATTCTTCTGGATAATTAAGGGAGGGACAGAAGTTTCTCCTTAGCCTGTAGGGTCTCAATTCCTTCATCTCTAAATAATCCAGTGACAAAGTAGCACATCTTGGGGAGTCCTTTGCCGTACCCCTTCGCTACAGTGTATTGTTAGATAAATGGGAGGTCCATAAAAGTGTATGCAATAGGCTCGTACATGGAGCCTTTAAAACAAGCCGTGAGTAGTGTTTACGCTAAACAAGATACATAACCTACTGCAGTTTGTGAAAAACTACATTAATTTTTGAAATTCCAAATTAAGTGATAGCCTCCTTAGAAAAAAATAACATAATGGGAGTGAAAACACATTTGTTAAAAGAAAGGACCTAATGACATTGGCTGGCCGTCGTAAAATCACAACTGTTATAAGTGAAAAAGAACTAAGAAGTCCAACTGCAAGGCCAGTGTTTTTCTACCACACAAAAATGCTCGTCGTCAGATCTTCCAGGGAGCCTGCACAGAGCCTCCTGCCTTTCCTATCAGCCTGGGCTGAAATCAGACACCGAAGCTCAGATGAATTACTTAAAAACATGAGCCTTTCTTAGCTTTGAACTTTCTGCCAATAAAGAACAATGAAGAAAGAGTATATAGATGTAGACACTCCTGCAAATGTTAATATCAGAGGCTGTTCAAACCTTTATTAAAGAAAATACCACCGTTTGGAAGCATTCAATCTTGTTAGGGCTGTCAGAACAAATAAAGAAAGTTGACCTAGCTAGCCCAAGGCCCTCGTCTCGAAATTACGTTTGCTGGACCTTCTTCCCTTTGGCTAATTGAGCGCTTGCCTCCTCCGGGGTCGGACTCCCAGCCCTGGTTGTGCACGGCCAGCCCGCTTGACAGGAGGGAGGCGGGCGCGAGAATGGTGATGAGCCCTTCGCAGTGTCCAGCCCGTTCCCTCCCAGGAGGACTGACACGCTCATGCCATCCTGCACGGCCTCCCCTCCCCCTGCAGTGGGAGGCTGGCTCGGGAGGCTCAGCGCTGCGGAGGGCACAGGTCGGCCTGCGGCGCTGAGCGGAGACCACCTCCAGACCCGGAGGCACCGCTGTTAAGGAAGGAACTCCGAGGGGCACAGTGGAGAAGTGACCAGGATGCTGCTGAAGAAGACAGAGTGTTCTCAGAGGGCTCTGGACCGTCCCGTTTACAATGGACTTCTCTTAGACTGAAAACCCTAGGCAGGTCGCTAAGCATTTGATGCGGTGACCTCTAACTGACATCTCTCGCCTGAGACCGCCACCCAGCCTACCGCATGACAGGAAAGCTCCAGACTCCTCAAGCCCGACGTGGGCGGACGTGGGCGGTCCCCAGGGCCACCCCACGAGGCTGCTTGCTGACAGGCAGTGCCACGGAAATGAACTCAACTTCATTCAAGATAAATCTAAGGAGAACATACGTGCGCTGGGTATCTACCGGAGGAAGGAAATTCAGGTAAACAATACGAGTCAGTGGAGCGGTGGGAATGAACAAGGTGTGTCTCCTGCCTTCAAGGGGCTGATATTCCGGGAGGGGGAAAAGGCATCCATACACTAGATGTGTACTTCTCCAGATGGGAGAATCCTGTTCCACGGAATTCTCCTCCAGAAGAGACCTTGTCAAGCTGGTCTCCCCATCGATATGTGAGTAATAGAAAAGGAGGTAGAGCAGAAGGAGGTGCTGGGCCGGGAACCGGCAGTAGCTCATGAAGCAAGATTTCCTTTAAGGATGGCCGGCATCGAAGCAGAGACCCACGATCGGGATTGCCGAGTTCAGACCTTGTCACTAAAACACGAATAAAAACGCAAAGAAATGGCTCCTGCCCTTCGAAACCCTGTGTCCTCTGGCGAGTGACGAACTCTGTTTCCTTACCTGTAAACTGATAGTGGGGTTCGTGTGTGGTAAACGAAAATACACGTGAAAACATCTGGTATAGTCCACCTGCCAAAAAAAGGCCACTTCCCTTCCCTACTTCCCAGTCCCTTCTCTTTCTTAAAAGCAAAATTATAAGAGATCAGCAACCAGGTCACGATCAACAGGGCCTTCAGCACCCACGGATTTGCAGGTCGGCGCACAGAGCAAGTCCTCGGCACCTAGAATGTTCTCAGTGGGCAGCGTGGTCGTTGCCTCTGTGAGCCACAGGCCAGCAGAGGAGACCTCAGTCACACGGCCCAAAGGGAGTGTAAGGCGATGCTGAGGAAACACAGAAAGGGGTGAAGTTAACCCCCCTGGGGGAGGGACGGACGGTCCAGAGAAGACTTACGGAGGCATCTGAGCTGTTATTCGACAGTTTTCTATGGGGGCGGGCATGGACCATGTCCTCTCACTTTTCACTGCAAGGATTCAGTGTCTCCTCTTCTGCCATTCGTAAAAACGATACAGAGGAACCTAAGAAGAAATGAATTCAGCCCATCCCACTCGTGCGATCTGAACGAGAAAAGGACTCCTAATGAACACGTCACCATTCCCAAGTTTCCTTTTCTAAAGTAGCTTCATCCGCAGATGGATTATACAAGGCTGGGCCCTCCATCCCTGCACCCCAGAAAAACGGTTTACCTCGCTTCACATTTCCTGCAGCTCAGTCGGAAAGCAGTTGCAGTGCAATTTTTGATCCAGTTCAGGGGCTGAGATGTCAGCCCTCTCTCCTCCGGAGCACAGCCAAAGCTTATAAACCCGACACTGGGGAGTTCATTTTTTCCCCCAAGCACATTAAGCCCATAAATCATCTCTGAGAAAGAAGATAAGGTTCCTGGATTCCTATTTTGTCTGGCATGAAAACCAGAGTCCAATCTATGAGGCATTATATTGTTATATCCATCTGCAGTGCACTAAAATCACTCTCAGAGATTGTAATTCTCAGAGCTATTTTTCAGTACAATAGGCCGAGCTGGTTGTTTCCCATGCAGAGGTAGCTGAAAGCAGACGCCTATCTCACATAAACTCATCTCCTCTCAGAAAAAAAATAAATGTATCCCAACAAGCGGTCTGCGGTTCTGAAGGGGGGTTACCTGCTGCCCTTCTCCAGAAAGGGAGAAGTCAGCCCTGGGCTCGAGGGCGTCTGGTCGACCAGCCAGCCTGGAGCGAGCCCTGTGCTGGTGCCTGCATGCCCTCCAGTGGTCACCGGCCATAACTAGCGCTCAGAGTGGGGAGGAGAGACTTCATGGGCGAAAGCTGGCTGAGGCGAGGTGTTCTGCAAACGCTCATCCGACCCAGAGTCGTGGATTGCAGCATCTGACATGCAGTGCCGTGAGGGGGGGTGTGACGTGGTGTTGCTTATGCAGATGGAAGCCTGCCACTGTGTTCAGAGGGTCCGGCCTGGGGATTTTGCTTACCCTTGCACACCTCACAGCTCTGGCCCTGAGCCGTGGGCACTGGAGCTCCTCAGGAAGTGTTTGCTGAGCGACTGAATAAAGGAGGGCGTCGCGTTTCGAAGGAATGGATTCTGAGCGCACACCATACTCTCGATGCTTTTTAGAATGCGTGGATTCTTTTCGCTTTCTAAGGTGTATTTGATTCACATTCTTCCCTTGGTCATCACTTAGTGAGCTAAAAGAATTAGTCCTACTCTAACGTGTTTGAGGTAAGGAAATCCGATCCAAATGTTGAAGGGGGAGGTAATAAAAAGAACTTTGTGGTTAGTTAGAGCAGAGGGTCTGGGCTGTAGTTCAAGGGTGAGGATGAAGAATGGAGGAAGGGCACCCAAAGGGAAGTGGGGCTCGGAGAATACGGCAACTGAGTCCGTGGCTGCCACTCGGTCCATTTTGTTACGGCTTTAACACGCATGCATGCACACACACACGCACGCACACGCACACACACACGCACAGACGCGGGAGGAGGGGCGAACACTCTGCCTCTCACATCATCTCTCCCAGTCTTTCCTATTTCCTCACCATCCCCGCTCAATTCTCCCAGCCCTCCCCACACGCTCCTTCTTAAAACAGGCTCCAAACTAGTGTTAAAAAAAAAAAAAAAAAAAAAAAAAAAAGAAGTTAGTGTGTCCTGGGAGCTGCCTCGCCTGCTTTCCAGAAGCCAGCACAACTAGTCATCGAACTCCCCGTTAAGGCCCACGGCGTTTACCCCACATTCTGAAGTCACTCTGCACGTGACGCTTTTCACGAGACGTGTGTCTGCTCTTTCACCGGGAACAGAACTCAAAGGATGTGATTATCAGTCCTCTGATAAGACCAGTGTTTTGCCTCCTTCCCGAATATTCTTATTGCCGCCAAAACCTTCTGGAAAAGTAACATCGATAGAGCCTCCGTGCTAAAAAGGATGTGTTTGCTGAGCTTTTTTTTTTTTTTTTTTAGTATCAAGAAATTTATATTACAGTTAAAATCAATAGAAATATAACCTTTCCAGCCACGTAAAATGAGTTCATTTTTATTAATAGTCTTTTTTCTGCCATTACAGTGTTGTGATTTCAAAACGAACCAGGTCAACTTAAGCTTTATTGAAAGACTATTAAAGAAACAAACTCAAACTCATTTAAATACTGAAGCCAGTGCATTAAAAAGATCAATAAAGTAAAAGCACCTGGGATTGCTTCATTTAAACACCCCAAATATGAGAATCATTCCACGATCACAATTTGAGAAAACCTATAAACCCAGAAGACCAGCCAATAAAAATAAAAAAAAAATGCTGTTTCATTAAATAAGTTTAGAACTGTAAAGCCCTTAACTTTTTAGTCTGATTTAGACACACGGCATTTAAATTTTCTCTCAGCATTTTAAAACATCCTCTGGCAAGCAACCATTGATCAATGAATACCATTTAGTTAGGAAAACCTTTCACTTCTGGGGTTAAGAGAATGACAGTGATAGAAAGCACAGTTTCATTTCTTTAAAAATAACAAACACAGGATTAGGCTGTAGGGATGGGGGATCCTAGAACTGTAGGGAGTCGGGAAATTTTCTTTCTAATGACACTTAGCATGGTATCTTGCACATAGTAACGTGTATCAAACTGAATATTTACTATGGACTTTTCAGACCTGGGTTACACACAAGCCTCAGTTTCCCCATATCTGAGTGTAACGATATCCTTTTCTACCTCCTGCCCTAGATATGAGAACAAAGATGATTGTCACAAACCTCTTCCACTTCTTGCTTATAAACTGTAATGTAAATTGCAAATTTAACGTAAATTTGCTTAGAATAATTTTAACGGTCCTGATGGGCTGTTAAGTCCAACCCCTGACATAACTTGGAGCCACCGCCAGGCCTGGCCCAACATCCCCAGATACAGAAAATGTGTTTTTCTTCTTGGTAACAAAACTCCTGGAGGTAGTCACCTGTGTTTGCTGTTTCAGGTCAGCGGCTCCTTCTCCCTCCCTCTTTTATTTGCAGTCGACTTTATAGAAGCATAAATTGCCAGCAATAAAATGCACACCCTTGAATTATGCAGAATGATGAGTTTTGACAAATGTGCACACCCAAGTAACCAGCACCACTGCCCAAAGGGGGGACATTTCCAACACCCCAAAAGGTTTTCTGGAGTCCCTGTTCTGTCAGTCTCCACCACCTCCATTGCCCCAGGCGACCTCTCCTCACATTTCTGTTTCACTGGACCCACGGGCGAGTCTTGCCCGTTCCATACCTTCATCTAAGTGGAATCGTAGAGCGCATAGCGTTTTACACCTGGCTCCTTTCACCCCGCAGAGGGGTTCCGAGATTCGTTCTTGTTGTCGCGTGTGTCCGTAGTTGGATTTTGATATACTTAACAACTTGCCACCCTTTGTTTGTTCCCTCACTTTTCGATGGGCATTGGTATCGTTTCCAGTTTGGGGATATTACAGAAACACGTGTCGCAATCATTTGCATACTTATGTAGATTGTGGACATACTCTTTTCATTCTTTCGAGTAAATATCTGAGAATGAAATCGATAGGTTCTATGATAAGTGTCCGTTTAACTTTATAAGAAATTGTTTTCTATTTTACGTCCCCTTCCGCGGAGCTGGAGAGTTCCGGTTGCTCCACATCCTCACCAGTGTTTGATATTGTCAGTCTTTTCAGTGAGAGCCATTCAGGTGGGTGTGTAATGCTGTCTCATCTCGGTCTGAGTTTTCATTTTCCTGGTGACCAGGGATTTTGAACAGCTTTTCGCATGCTTATTGACCGTTGGTAAATCTTTTTGTATAGTGTTTGTTCAAGC
>CM053514.1:71081912-71100541 GCA_028627145.1 Eidolon dupreanum
GTATCCATCCCCCTACAGAGGATTCGCACAGCCCTCCCCCGCATGGTGCTGGGCTTTCTGCTCTCTCGCTCTCTCTCTGATTTCTTCTCCTTGGCTTCTTGCTCATCTCCAGGTCTCCCCACTATTATGTGCAACAAGAAGTCAACTCTCCCCCAAAAAAAGGTCCAGACATTTAGGCCCAGAGCAATCAGGTACTCAGCAGACACAACACCTGCGTTTTGCCCTCCTTAAAAAGAAGTTATGGTTACAAACAGTAACCATACTGTTAGGGGAGATACCACACCAGAAGAAGCAATAACACCTGCAGCCCCAGCCATGTTTGCATCAAATCCAAACTGGACATTCGAAGCCGTCCACGGTCCAGCTGCCTTTGCTACCTGCCATTGCCATCTGTCATCTCTCTCTAGAACACATCCTCAGCACCAGTGAGGCTGGTCGCCTCGGTACCCCTGGAGAGAATCGGTGTATGTACGTATTCCTCCTCAAGATGCCTCCACCCTGCCAATCTAGGTACTCAAACCGCGATGACTGACATTCTCCAAATTATACATTTTAGAACGGGGTAATACTTCATAATCAATTGGCATATGTCATTTTACAACATTATTCCCTGATTGTTTTATAAGTCCTTTTTCCAAAACAAGCATCTGAGCACCTCGAACCCAGCTGGAGACATGTCCAGCTCCCTCCAGGCCCAGCTCACGAGGCGGCTGGACAGCACGTCGCGTCCGTAGCGCCAGGAGGCGTCAGGAGCCGCGTCGCGGACGGAAGGAGATGTGGTCAGAGGAGCCGTTTGACTCCCACGCCAGGGCATCCGTCTGCACGCAGGGAAGCCGCCCGGCAGCCAGCCCGCCCTGTGCCGCTCGCTCGCCGAGGCCCGCGGTGGGCTGTGAGGGCCACGCAGCCGGACAGGGGCAGCCCTCTCGGGAGTGCCCACTGGCGGATGCCACCAGCCGACGCAGCCGTCTGCTCACTCTGAAGCTTTGGCTAATCGTATCTTCCTGTGCGGGACTCATCGTCACATAAAGTCTTTGTGTCTGGACCAGTAGCAGTGACGGCCCCGTGCTGATGGCTCGACCGTCAGATAGCCACCCCCTTCCACACTGACCAATCCCAGCCTCTGCACAGACGCAGCGTGAACATCAGTAACATCACATGCACCAGGCTGCAGCACACCCTGCTCTGCAGGTGGGCTAGACGGAAGCCCCCCAACACATCGTCTTTACGACGGCCTTATTAAAACTCCCCCCCCACCACCATACAGCTCACCCAGGAATTCGCAGGAACCGCATTTAAAGACACGTGTGACAAATCGAGATTTCAGAGGCTAATAAAAACTAAAATAGGAAAAGGCCTCAATCATGCTTGTCGTGTCTACATTGTTTCTCATAATTGTTCTTATTCGTATTTCTTTATTTTTTTCATTCCGGCAATAAAATTTTTTGCCATCCTATTATACAATTTTAGCAACATTGTATTTAATACCTAGTTTCAAAACTGACCATTTCTAATTTTATTTTTTACTCATTTTCTTCCTCTTTTTTTTCCACACAGTTATTTTACCTTATTCCTGAAAAGTCATTTTACAGTTTATCAAAATTTGTTTTGCCTTGAGCTCGACAGGAAAATGTGCTATACGAAATTATTTAATTGATGCTAATTATCTTAGTTATTATCTAAACCACCCACTATGTGTAATGGTTAAATTTGATGCTTACTCAAGTGATTTTAAATGTGAAACTGTATAAAAACCATGAGCTATCCTCATACTAAATCTCTAAAAAGGAAATTAGAGATATGGTTACTTGAACTGGTTCAGGTGTTGATCTTTAATGCTATAATCATCTTCTGACTTCTCAGCACAAGTCAAAATGCAAATCCAAAAGCCCTAAGCATCTTCTAACCAGGTTCTTTGAAAAAATTATGTAGTGTTTGGGCCATTCCTGCTATAAAAGTTTTTGAAATTAATGCTATTTCTGCTGTGTAATGAGAATTTCTCTTCTCATTTATTGATATTTATAAAAATTATACAAATTCATCGATATAAAATCTATTTACTTTAAAAGAAAAAAAGCATTTTTAAAAAGACACTTTGTGATTTAAATAGTAGTCAGTGTTTTTCCAGTAGATGGAGTATTAGACGCGGAAAAGAAGATCAATATTTGAAAGCTAATTTTTTTCTTTTTGCTGTTTTGAGAAATTTTTTGATACACTAAAACGTAAATCACCTAGTGGGCTCCCTGATCCTTGTAATTTCATCGGTACTGCAGGATTGCAATCGCACTGGACCTTAAGAGGCAGATGAAGTGTGCTGATTACATCACCGTAATGAGGGCATGCTGACAACAGCAAGAAGTACTCACAGTACCTCTCGTTTTAAAATCGCTCATCAAGCCATGAAAAGGCATCTTCTCGGAAAGGGAATCGGTGCACATGCGCGGCAAAGGCCCGTCTCTTAAATCCTGTATATTCTCAAGCCTTCGACGTTCCCAGGAAAGAACATCCCTTCTGAGTTCAACGCTGGTCCAAGGCCGACGCCTGCCACCTCCAGGCTGTGAACTTGGGCAGATCACGACTCTCCCTGCAACCACACTTGCTCTTCTACATTCCTAGGAAGGAAGTGATAAGCTAGCTGCTTCTGAGGCGTCTCCTTGCTGAAACATTCCCCACTGCCCCTGACCTTCATGGGGACATTTGCTCAGGGCTGAACACAGGAAGCCAGATTGGGTGCTGTGTAAGTCACGTGGCAGGGACAGCTCTTGTCCTGACGTGTGGGTCTTGGAACGGGAAGCGAGAGAGCCCGTGCATGGTGGGGGGACTGTGCTGTGGCGAGGGACGGAGCGAGTGGGTGCGGTGACGATGTCCAGATGCATCGTGCCTGGGGAAGGGAGAGCAGGAGAGCGTGCCAGGCAGGGGACGCCAGTCGCGAGGCGCGAACGAGGCCCTGAGACGTGGCTGGGAGAAGTCAGTGGGGCCGGAGCAGAGAGAGGGGAGAACCCGCCGCTCTTTCCTCTCCTCACGCTAGGAAGATAGGAAGACGCCGCCTTCCCCTCTGATCACCTCAAGGCCATTTGCCGTCTTCCGAAGAGGGAGAGGCTCCCTGGCTTGACTTATCTTCCGACTGGAGGGGTCCGCCATGCACACAGACACACTCAGGCACCTCCGTGACAGGCACTCGTGGAAGCTCGACCGTTTCCCGTCTGTTCCACGTTCTGTTACAGGGTAGAGTGTTTCTTGGCCTCTTCCTTTTCCTTAAATATCTATCAGTCAACCGCGTTTATGAGTGGCTTAGACCAAAATCAGACTAAGGCGGAGGGCAACGGGCTGGCACACTGGCCCCTACAATGGCACACGTGTGGTTCTCAGCCTGGAGTAGAGGGGAGTGTCCCAGAGCATAAAGGTTCGGGGTCCCAGGTGCGCCACCTGTTGGTCTCCTGCGATCCAGTCTCCAGTAGGAGGCCAGGCTTACTCACCCAGACCAGGTGGCCATGAGCTTGCAGGAGGGCTTCTGTCGACTGGATCATCCACACAGCTCTTTTCCTCTAGAACGGAAGTGCTAAAGGAAAGAAAAGCTAAGGTTTCCATTTACACACACACACACACACACACACACACACACACACACACTTCAGTGTGGCTCAGCCAGTGATGACTCACTTAATAATTGTTAAGTGAGCACCTAAGATGTCGCGGGCCCCCTTCGTGTGAGCCATGGATGGACCAGGAGGTTTACTAGGTAATGCTGTAGGAAAGAAAGAGCCAAAAGCCCAGAGCCGAGGTGCTGTCCTGGGCTCCGATGTCCGGGTGTGTGTGCCCTCTGCCTCCTTGGCCCACTGCTCACCGTTTCGCAGGCGGGTGTGACACCAGACCTATGCAAGAAGTCATCGGTGCTGCTTGGGTCTGTCTTTCCCGCTCCTTCCCTACCTTGTCCATGTCACCCCCAAACTCAGACAGGCTGATGGAACCCCTTCAAGCTCTGCCAAGGCCAACTCTGGCCTAAAAATGGAAATGAACAAATGAATTGGAATCACAGAATCATACCCGAGCAGATATTAAAGCTCTAAATTCAGTGTGTAAGGCACGAGCCCCATCCCGAATCAGTACGCTTTTAATGACTTACCGGTAAGTGTTGAACAAATTAGCGTTCCCTTAAGGTCATCCTGGGGCACACGGAGTCACGGCGTTTAATTTTAATGAGCCTCTATTACACAAGCTATTATAGCCTCTTAACTGCCAGTGCAATGACCACCAGCTAAATGTGCAGCAAAATAGCTCACTCAGACCCCAAAGAAATTACCTTGAAATGATTACACTTAATCATGGCAAATGCACCAGGGTTTACTTGAAAAGTGGCAGCCACTTGACAATACAAGTGAGATGATATAATGTGACGTGTCCTTCGGCTTTACAGGTTGAGCTTTTCTTGCCTTATCGAATCTAGTGCATTTTTTCTTTTAAACGTAAATGTTTAAAATGCAGCTGATCCCCTCCCTTCCCTCACTGAGACAGCTGGGCCAGTCCAGGAGACTGTCGCCGGCAGCTTGCCTTTCGGGCTTTGTAGCTGGATGTAGCGGGGTAGCTACGTCTGCCACTTGCTCTCTTTCTAACTTCGGACGCTCTTTGTACTATTAAAGCAGAGAACACCTTTTCAATACCTGTCAAATAAGATGCAAAAAGCCTAGCATGAACCTTGCACACAGTAGTTGCTCAATACATGCTCCCTCCTCTGTTGGTGTAGCCGTCTGGGTCCAGTCGGGAGAGGGAACCGCACAGCAGGTTAAACATGGGGTCTCAGGGTAGGAGTTAACTGTGCTAAAGGGAGATTCTAGGACATAAGGAAGCCCCCGTGGAGGTTCCTAGGGCCACCTGGGCAGAGTGAAGGCACCTGCGAGAGGACCATAAAGGGACCGCGGTGGTCCAGCCAGCCAGGCGGGCAGCCTTCGGAGCCTACGGGCCACACACGGGCTGCACAGGGGCTAAAGTTTCCAGTCAGGAGAGCTTGTCACCCGCTGTATGGTCACGGCGGGATCCTATTCTGGACTTGTGGCTCCTGTAGGCTCTACTGGGTGTCTTCACACTCCAGGCAGACCCTCTGCTACCTTCCCCCTGGAAATTTTCAGAAACCCTTCCCCCCACATTGTCCCACAGTGCCCTCTACTGAGAAAGCTGAACACAGCTCATTTCAGCAGAGATGAAAGGGATTCTGTTTATCATGGAGCACATGCTGAAGGGAGGGGTTGGAGCAGGGAGGCACGGAATGGGTTACTGACAGAGACACAAAGAGTCAGCAAGGAGGGAGGTGGGGTACAGCTGTAAGGGGGAGTCAGGAAGAGCTGGTTTTAGGGATTAGGCTTGTATGGGGGGGTGGAAGAAAGCAGGGCTCTCTTCTGGACGGGGTGCTCTGAGGAAGCGGGGCCATTCAGTAACGGGGTATCTTGATTTTTACCTGGGAGTCAGGAAAAATGGAGCAACACTAGAGCTGTTAGGAGAGAAATGAGCTGAGAGAAGGGGCTGTCTGGTCATTTGTTGATTGCATGGGCTCTTTTTAAAATTTTTCTTATATTAGTTTTCTGTTGCCGCTGTAACAAAGTACCACAAATCTAGGGGCTTAAAACACCACCAATTTATTTTACAGTTCTGGAAGCCAGAAGTTTTAAATGAATGTCCGAGCTGGTACCAAAGTGTTGTCAGGGCTGGTTCCTTGTGGAGGCTCTGAGGGAATTCTCCTCCTCACCTTTTTCAGCTTCTAGAAGTCACCTGCATTCCTTGGCTCTAGCTCCGATAATCCAGGATAATCTCATAGCAACACCCTAACCTGATCCCCTCTGCAGAGTCCCAGGGCCACCTTCCCCTTCCCATCCTCCTCCGCACTTCAGCTCATCCTTCCCCACAGTCCCGCCCACAGCCCTCCCTCCCCCCGCCCCCCCCCGTGGGCGCCAGGCCAGGGGGAGCCTGAGAGAGCTTGATGGGAAAGCAGGGAACTGGAGTCACCTAGAGATAAGGAGACCAGTGACCAGACTTTCCGGCTTCCTTCTTTATTTCATATCTCCTCAGGCACTAGGACTTAATCCTTGTGATTAAAGGCTTTCTGCATGTCTTCAGCATTTGTCATATGTTTTCATTTTAATTGTTACAAAAGAGTTTCCTAACTGAACTAGTAATTTGGTTTAGAATTATATCTCATTGCCCATTTAGATTCCTGGTGTTCAATGTTTTTTAATTAATGATTTATGACTTGGGAGTATTCAGGATATTTATAGGTCAATGAAACCAGGCAGGATCACTGATATGGCAGATGACAGAATCAAGGTTCAAAAACTTTTGCTGCAAAATGAAAGAAATAAAATTTTATATAAATAAATGTAAATTTTAGATTTGGGTTCACGTGTGTGTGTGTGTGTGTGTGTGTGTGTGTGTGTGTGTTTATATAGAGAAGGAGAATCTGCTATGTGTTCAGGAGTGTACTGGGCCTGAAGACAAAAGAAATTCTGACTGTCTAAACAGAAATTTGATAGTTTTTAAAGACTGTATTATATATTCATAACATGGACTATTGCTCTTTCATTATAAACAACTTAGTTGTATGTATGTTGACACAGAAGGAGTTTTGTAAACATCATTAACTAATGGAAAGTAAATGCAAAGCAATGTGTGTTTAGGTTCCATCCAATTTTTGTAAAAAATTGAACGACTACATACAAAATTAACATTAATTATGCCCAGGTGGTTTTTTTCCTGCAAATCTGTATTGGTTTTCTATAATGAACATATATTGTTTGTATCATTTTCAAGTTCCTTAACAAGATAGCTTAAATGATAAGAAGAGTTTATGGAGATATCTTCACTGCGAAGCATTGTAAAATCACCTGTTAGCCACGTTGGCATTGTACAATTCACCTTTTTGGCAGATTATGGAAGCGGGCGGAGGGACAGCAGCAGTTACCCATGTGTGCCACTAGATGGAGCCAGAGTAGCTCGCTAATATTTAGCAGAAACCGAGTCGCCTTTGCTCCAGAGAAATGACTTTGATAATTCAAATATTTAAGATTCTCTGGCCCAGAATAAGTGCACTTGTTAATGATGCACTTGAAATTTAAAAAAAAAAAAACTTTTCAAAATTATCGTCGGGCATTCCAGTGTTTGCTTTAATTGTGTTTTTTGGACTTTTGTGATGGTATTACCAGATCCTCGCCCATGCACAAAAACGTACAGTACCAGTATTGCCAGTTAAAACTCCCAAGATTCCTGCGATTCCAGTGACTCTCTGACTCTTAACTTTGACTTTTTTATATATATACAGGCAAGGCAACCCTTGGTTGACCTCACAGATTGCAAGGACCTTGTCAGTTTACAATCCCTTATTATTATTATTTTTTTTTTTTTATGCCTACAGCACCTGGTCTTCCTAGGTGGTCTCCCATCTAAGTACTAACCAGGCCTGACCCTGCTTAGCTCCTGAGATCAGATGGGATCGGCTCGTTCAGGGTGGCATGGCCGTAGACTAACCTTGACTTTTCAATGGCCTCTAGGTTTCTAGTAAACAGTTTCAAGATTCAGGTGTAAGTAGTCATAAATAATCCATGGTCATTCGTCAGAGCCACTCTTGAACGTGGAAAGTGAGACAAGCCCCCCACACACACACACACCCTTTCCTGCCGCCCTCTCGTGCCCCCAGAGCAGGCCGGCTCCCTGCAGCTTTGCCCATCGTGGCCGCTGCTGGCCGGACGGGGCGTGGGTCCAGTTTCCAGAGCCTGTGCTGCCGCCTCCAGCAGGCTGCGTCTTGTCCACGGTTCCCATGGCGGTGCCGGTGCTGGACAGCGACTCAGTGGCCTCTTCCCACCCAAGCCTCTCCTGTGCTTCCCTTAGCAGGCTTTCACTCACTTCAGGGAAATGAAAGGTTACAAAAGAGGTTTCAGACGTGGTTCTGTAGTGTAGCGCTTAGCACGTCTGCCTTACACATAGAAGGTCCTGGTTCACGCCCCAGTGGAGCCATGGTCCATGATCCACAGCCACACCACCCTGAACAAGCCCAGTGTCTGATCTCGGAAGCTCAGCAGGGTCGGGCCTGGTCAGTACTTGGATGGGAGGCCACCTAGGAAGACTAGGTGCTATAGGCATAAATAATCATTAAAAAAAAGAAAAGGTGTTTTGCAGGTGGAGGCAAAGAAGCTCTGGGAGCTCACAGTTGGGGAAACATAGGTAGACTATTGTTTTCAAAAGTCAGCTAAGGCAGGAAAAACCACATGGGGTCGCAAAGCACAAGAGAAGTCCTCTGATTCTAGGAAGAACTTAGCCTCATTTTGATAAGCAAGAAAACTATGTGTATTTACCCAACCTGAATCTCAGCATTTGAATATATATCCTTATATATATTCACATATAAAACATATGTTCGTGTTCATATTTGAATATATATAAGGTCAGTATTGGTCTATAAGCTGATAGGACCAAAAAAGACAGCAAGAGCGTCCTAAAGAAAACTCTTTGCTATAGATGTAGCATCTCCTTCCTAGCTCAGAGCTCGACCCTGGAGATTGGATCAAGCAGATTTTATTCTATTACACTGAGCAAAGATCTTAATCCAGCAGGTACATTATCCACAGAAAATGTGCGTGAACTGGAGAACACTTCATAAAGGGTCTTCACTTGCCAAGTTCAAATTGTTCTCAAATAACCCAGTGAAGGTCTAAATGAACTTCCCATTTCTTCATGCTGGTGTTTCAGAGTCAACATCGAGGAGATAAGATATCCTAAAGCCAGGGATCAAGAGAGTTGTGAACCCCACCCCCACCCCCCACCCCCCCGCCAGAAAGATTTGATTCCAGTGCAGGCTAGTGACGTTCTTCTAAAAGTGACTCTTGTTTCTTCCTGCAGCTTGATCACTATCCTTCCGTGACCTACCATCTGCCAAGTTCGTCTGACACACTGTTCAACTCTCCCAAGTCGCTCTTCCTAGGAAAAGTTATAGGTAAGAATTTGAGCTAAATTGCTCACGTCGTATATTCTAAAACTGCTCATTTGCCTCTGAAACACATTGTGGTTGGTGGTTGCGGCTTCTACGTCAATGATGGTCATTTAACCAGCGTTATTTGGTGTGTGACATAAGCTAAAACACGGGTGAAGGCAAGTGTCTGCCCCCAGCTTCTTTACGTGAAATTCGTGCATCGGTTTATTAAAGACCTCTATTTGCTACCAATATTTTATTTAATTTTTCCTTATTCTGAGCATACCAACATGATTCTCTCTTCCTCTCACTCTCGAGAATATCTCCTCTGAGATTTTCAAATTAGAAGGCCAAGAGGAATTAGAAAATTGTGACAGAACATCCTCCACTGTGTGTGATCGTGGCTTTAAGAGTCACGACGGCCCTTTTCTTTACTACTGATCTGTGCTCTGTAGACTAAAATGTGGATATGATTGATTAAGTATTTTTAAATGATTAAGGTAAAGCCAATGGATTTTTTTTTTTTTAACTATGAGAACATATATTGTGAACTCAAAATGGAAATAGTAAGATAGTGGGTAATATACTGGCCAAGGAGAAGGTGTCCGTGTGTCCAGTGGTTAGTGGTGATCAAAATGGTATTAGCCATAAAAAAAAAAAAAAATTCTTTTAAAAAGATGGGTGGAGGAGTGATAATGAGAGAACGGGAGACCCAACCTATAACCAAAATCACAGTAATGTTCACTTAATGTAGGACTTACTGCAGGCCAGGCTCCGTTTCAAACACTTGAGGTGTATGCACTCATTTAAGCTGCATAGCCATTGCGTGAGATAATCAAAGTTATCTCCATTTTACGGATGACGGAACTGAGGCCCCCAGATCAGGTAGGTTAAATCAATTGCCTGCGGCCACCTGCTTAATAAGTGGTGGAACCAAGTGGAACCAAAACTTGCACTCAGGCCGTCAGATGCCTCAGCCAGTGCCCCCGACCGCTGGGCTCAGGCTGTGCGGGGGCCTGGCTCACAGATGAGGAGAGAAAGTGGAGAAAGGAGCCTTCGGCAGCGCAGCTTGACCAGTTGAGAGATAAGCCCTGCCTGCCCTGCCAGAGAGGGGCCGAGAGCGAGGCGCGCTCCTGGACTTAGAGCCAGGGACAGGCCACCGGGCCAGGCGGCAGGCGAGCGGAGGGGTACGTGAGGCCCCAGAGGAAAAGGCCACGTCCTCAGTGGGGGGGTGGGGGGGTAGCAGTAGCTCAGTCAGTGCGTGGAAGTGGGGAAGGAATGGGGGCTAAACCTCACTGACCACCTGCCACGTTTTAGGCATCGTGCGGAACATTTTACACATGTGAATGTGACAACTGAGTGTCACAACAATCCAGTGAAGCGAGACCCATGATCATTAGCCTCATTTCACGGATGAGGAAGCTGCAGGTGAGGCGGGTCAGTTCGCGAGAGTTACTCACTAGGGCGCGGGAGGGCGGGCCGTGAGGCTGGGTCTCCGCAGAGAGCCCGCCGTCCTCAGCAGGTCAGAAGAACTCGTCGTTAAGGATCGAGGTCCCTAGGGCCACAGCTCACAGTTAAGTGACGTCATTAATTAGCAGCAGGAGCGGCTCTTCGGTGGCCTAGGGCCCTGGCATTTGTCAGGTGCATGTCCCAACACGCTGGTGCGTGGCCAGACACTGCCACGTGCGTTCACACCATTCAGTCAGGAGTGAGTGAGTTCTCAGTGCTTCCTCATGGTCGGAATGACTCCATCCAAGCAAAGTCTGCACTGTGACGCCAGGATGCTCCGACACTACGTCATGCCGTTCCTTGAGCAGCATCCACCACGAACATGCCTGAAGCAATGGCCTGTATTGCTTCATGAACCTCAGAACGTTAAATTTTGACAAGAACGTCGCTGAATTGCTAGATCTCCTCATTATAAGAAACACTGTCTGGTTTGTCCATATTTCAGATCATGCGATTAAACTTACGATCCAGCAAAATGACAACATGCAACGTGGCATGGACCTTCAAGGTCACAAACAAATAACATCGTAAAGGCCAGATGCTCTGAAACTAAGAATTCACTGTGCTATAAAAATCTGAGCCCAGCTCAAAGTGTAGCACAAACCTCGGGTGTCTGAGCGTGACACCCAGAGCTCTCCGTACACAAAAGGAAAACGCCGCTGTGCACGTAAACTAACTGTGCACGTGGAAACGCGACATGTAAACATCACGTAAACACCGGAAGGGAGTCCGCAGCCCCAAGATGGCCGTGGCATCCTGGCCTCCTGGCACCATGCACACGAGAGTAACTTAGGGTGCTACCTCAGGTCCCCAAACAATGACTTCTAGCAGAGATTGACTCGCCCACACCAGTCCCTGAGCCCTGTGCAGTGTCTCGGGGTTCCACGGTATCTTATAAGGAGCAAGTGCTCAATAGATATTTGTTCAATTAATAAAGAATAAAAGAGAAGAGAATGTCGTCACAGAAGTTCACCGCAGAGTGAGGGGGTAGGGGTAACAGCGTAAACACTGTCAGCAGAGTTAGCTCGGGGGAGATCGGTTCTCGCATGGCTTGCAGCCTGGTTTTTTGAAAAGCAGGTATCTGATGATGATAATAATAATAATAATAATAATAATAATAATAATAATGTAGCAGAAAGAACGTGGGCCGTGGGACCGGGCAGAGCCGGCGTCTGAGTCAGCTCAGGCTGCCGTGACGGAACAGGTGGCTTACACAGCAGAGGCTTGCTTCCCGCCGTCTGGAGGCCAGGGAGCCCGAGGACAAGGCTGCAGCCGATCCGGAGTCTGGTGGGGCCCTTGTCCCGGAATGCAGACGGCCGTCTTTCTCCCTGTATCCTCGCGTGGCGGGGAGGAGGCGAGCTCTCGTGTAGCTGGTTCTGAGGGCACTAACTTCATCCATGAGGGCTCCACCCTTGTGCTCTAATCCCCGCCCCCCGCAAAGGCCCCTGGTCGTGATGCCATCCCACTGGGGTTAGGATTTCGGCACATGAATTTGGGACGTCAGCATTCAGTGTGTGGCTGCACGTGAACGCGGGCTCCGCCTCTCGTCAGCGTTGAACCCTCGGGCCCCTCGGAGCCCGGTTCTCTCACCAAACGGGCACAGAGCGGCCTCCTTGCAAGCCGCTGTCGCCCTGAGGGCAGAGTGCATTGTCTTCCTATTGTCAGAAGCCAGATCAGTGTCTAGCGTATAGTAAGTGCTCAAAAAAATATTCGTAGGGTAAGTAAACTACTCTTTTAGTATCGAGCTGATAACTTAGGAAGCATCCGACACAATGTCTCGTACGTAGATAAAGAAAATAATTGCCGTTTCTGATTCTCATGCCGCATCGGCGCCAGCCATCGGGGCGTGTGCTTTGCGGCTGGTACTCCGTGCAGCGCTCACACCGCCACCCCAGGCTGCCGTCGCCTCGCCGTTCGGAAGACAGAACCAAGGCTCCGAAAGGCTGTTAGTTTCTTAAAGCGGCTTTGCCGACAGCAGCACCGTTGCCACTTGGGGTCGGATGATTCTCTGTCGTGAGGGGCTGTCCTGTGCATTGTAGGGTGTTTAGTAGCATCTCTGGCCTCCCCCCACGACATAAAAGTAGCAGCCGCCAGATGCGACAACCGAAATGTCCGCAGACATTGCCAGATGTCCCCCAGGAGGGCAGAGTTAGCACCAGCTGAGACCTGCTGGCCTCAAGGCCCCCAGGTAGCCACTGATGGAGCTTGGATTTAAACCGAGTGCTACGAGAGGCCGGGAGCTGGGTGCTGTTTCTTGGTAGCAGCCGCATCCTTCAGAACGATGATGGAGACGAAGAAGGGAGGAAGACCTCTGGCACCCGGAGGTCAAATTCTGTGATGGCAATTAAAGGAGTCACCAAAAAGATCACGTGGGTGCCTGATGAGGCGACGGCTACCTCTTTAAGCCAGTGTTCCTTAAATTTTGCTAATTTAGTAGGGGCAGCCCTGGAGAGAAGTATTTTTAAGTTTCCCTTTGAAAGCGACACGTACTTCAGTGAGAGACAGCCCGTACGCATTCACCAGCTATGTAAATATTCATCTGTAGACGGACGGAACTTCAAACAGCTATCTCATGTACTCCAGCGAGGTTTTGACACCCCTAGAGATCAATGCCCCCAAGTTGTTGCTTAGCTGGGTCAGCTGCTAATCAGAAACTGATCTCATAAAAGAAGGAAAAGGAGATGGATCTGAATAAATAATATGCCTTCACATGAGCTCTTTGATGAGCACTGCTTGAAAAAGGACACATACAAAGGATGGAAGAAAAGGTACCTGATCAAGGACAAGTGTGATCTTTCTAAAGGCAATGGAGGAAATTTATTCTAGAAATAAAAATGTGAGCACCGCCAACCAACACCATAACTTTAGAATGTGTTGTTAACATTTCTGAGTCAAGACAGACGTCAGGATCACTAGCAACAAACAAACCTTCACAAAATAGGAATTTCACCAGACCTGTTTATGTCCAGGTATCATCATTTACTAGCTGAGGGAAGCCATCAACTTGATGTATCTAATTTTCAGCAACAGATTTAATAGTCTCTCAAGAAATCATTAAGTCTAGGAAGAGAAACATAATTGGAAACCTGAAGCAGAGTCTTCTGTTTACTTGTGGGGTTTTATTTCCCCATCATTTCTATCAATGCTTTGCATAAAAACACAAATAAAATGTTTATTACATTTGCAAATGACACAAAGCTGAGAGGGATGGTTTCATAAGCTAGATGATGAAAAACACTTCAAAAGCATCTTGACAGGCTAGAAAGATAAGATAAAAATAATGAGATGAAATATAATAAAGATAAACTTAACTCCTGCACTTAGACACCCCCTCCCAAAAAAAAAAATCACATAAGTAGAAGATGGAAGACTCCTGAAATCATGACAAAGACTGATGGAGAGTTTGATATAAACCAACATTATGTGGCGATTGACTTTTAAGTAAATATACTGACCTGCCTTCGTAAGAGAATCGTGTCCAGCAAGGGGGACAGTTGGACCTCAGCTGCGACTTCCTAAGCACCGCATGTTAAGGTGGATGTTCATCTTCTGAGGAGAAGACCAGATAGACAAAGAACCCGTAAAGGAAAACTCCAAAGACCTGGGATATTTATCCAGAAAATAAGAAGTGGTTTAAGAGAAGTAAGAGACTCCATTTGCAATCTTTGACGATTGCTGCATGGAGGAAGGATGGGACCGTGTGGAGCCTGGCTCAGCAGGGCCACAGTGGACCCATGAGAGAAAGATCTCAGCTCCCTGTGAGAAAGAACTTCCCAGTAACTCGAGCTATTTAAAAGCGAGCGACCACTGTTTTGAGGTAGGGGACTCACCGTTACGGAGAGGATCCAAAGGAAGCTAGGTGGAAATTTGTCCTGCACTTTGAGGAGTTTTCTGGATCGAGTAAGACCAGATTAGAGAAAGCCTAAAACCCTAGAAACAATAAGATTTATGATAAGAGTAATTGTCTCTTTTTAAAGAGTGAGAACTGCAATAGTAAAGTGGAGAAGGTTCTCCCGTTTCCTAGGAGAACTGAAGGGTAATTGTATTCAGAGTTTCTTGATGCCGCACACCGTTATGGATGTGTTAACAGATATGAACTTAGGAGAGTGTCAGTATGCGCTGCTCACCGCGTCGCTATAAATTCAGTGTTAGAGGGTTGCTTCTGATTTCAGGATGGCAATATTCATTTTACTTTTATTTTAGAAAATTAAATCTGAGCCCTCTTTTTATTTTTTCAAATTAGCTATTTTTGCCATTCTTATGATTCATAGTAATAGAAAATCATAATGAAATAGACCTATTTTATAATGAAAAGGCATTCGCTCCTCTGTGTGAATCTGAGAACCTGTGCTTGGAAGGAAGTTGGATACTAACGCAGAGTAGCCGTTGCTTTACTGACCATCACTGTTTGTCAGCGGCAATGTCTGGAGTTGATAAAATTAGAGGTGAACATCTATCCATCTGAATTTAACATCGTGTATAATCGTATTGGTCACAGATCCTAATATCTTCCACACTACCATTATCCAAAGCACTTCGGGTAGAAGATGTACCTTACCTGTTGGTAGCCACTACGTGATTTCTATTATCTGAAATGTGAATCTTATGATCTGTTGATGAGAAATTCTTATTCTAGGGCTTTCCAAAATTTTTTGGAACTTTGGCAAACCCTCCTCACACAGCAGGAAATGATATATTTATATCTTTCATTGGTGAGGTGCCATACTATGGTAGGCATGGTGCTGCTCACTGAATATTTCCAGCCAAGGAGTTATTAGTATAAAAAGCATGTGCACCCTCTGAACTAGAACGTGTAGTCACTGATGCAGGAAGCTCTGGAGTCCTTAGGCCCCTTTGCCATGGTGACTGGCAAATCTCAAGAGGGTGGTGGTTCCATCAACCACGTCCCCTCCATGACCACCCCGGACAGAGAACCCTGTCGACTCACGATGAATCTACAGCACAAGAAGGAAAAAAGCCTTTCCTTTTTTAAGCAACCAAGGCTGTGGGGCTGTTTGTTACTGTGGCACCGCCTCGCCCATGCTGACTGATGCATAAGGATTTGCAGTTAATAACCTTTGCTATCTTCTTACTCTACCACTTACAAACTGTATGACTTGTGCATTTTGTTTCCTCCTGTGTAAAATACAAACAGTGCTGGTCCCCACTCCACAGGACTCAACAAAATAACACATATTTAACAGCTAGCACAGGGTCTGCACCAGACTATGTCACCGCAGTAGTGATTTTTCTTCAGTCATAATTAAGCAAGCACGTACTTGTCATTTGTCATGTGCCAGGCCTTACGCGTGTCATCGGAACAGCAGCGGTGTCCACGGCAGGCACGGTTTCTGCCTTTGGAGGGCTTACATTCTACCTGGGAGAGGAGAAGGTGGTGAAAAGGCAAGGAGAGGTCCAGGACGTGGCAGGATAAGTGCAAAATGGAAGTACAGGGTCCTTCAGGAGCAAGAAGGAAGGGTCCGGCAGCCAGGGCCTCAGTGCCCCGCCCCCCCGGGCTCCACGTCATGGCCTCCCAGGCTTCTCCCTGCGTGGCGGCTGGAGATCTGGGGGACCCCGTGTGCCGAGTTACACCCAGCCCTTCCAGCACACCTGCTGGCCCAGCTCTGGCCCCGGCCCGTGTTCCAGGAATGGGGAGGCAGGCTCTGCTTCCTGAGGGCTTAGTGGCAAGGTCACGTCGCAAAGGAGCACGCGGGGTCCGGGGTGGTGGCGTGACCATCTCTGGAGACACGATGTGCTGTGAGCAAAATCGGAGGAACTGCAGCAGGTTTCCCTCAGAATGGTTGAAACTAGAGCAGGAAGGGGCAGGTGATAAAAACGCGGCAGAGCGAGTAACGTCCGGACCACAGCGGGCGTTATCAGCCGTCCCCACGGCCCGACTCGCCCAGGACGGCCCCGGTCTCCTCCTGCCAGGATGGGAGTGAATCATCAGCAGTGCCCACGCCCCCTCTGAGGACGCGGCCCAGTGTGGATTGGTGAACTGTACGGTCCCCTGTCTTCTTTGGGGGTCCCCAGGAGGAGCCCTTGAGATCAGGGAGCTTCCACCCAGGTTCCAGGAAGGAAGCTTCATGGTAGAGTAGAGACCAGGAGACCGGGGAGACGAGGATTTGAATCCCAGTGTATGTGGGGGACGATCCCGGGAACTAGGAGGAGGGGACTGGGGAAGCGAAGCAGGGGAAGAAGGGATGGGGCTCTCTCCAGCCGCTCAGCGGTGCACGTGACCAGAACCAGTAGCACCGGGGGCTGAGGGACAATGCGGAGCTGCCCCAGAGTCTCGCTGAGGCCGGGGGGCAGGGCTCCCCCACACACACAGGGCACGGGGTGCAGGTGAGGGCCGCTCCCGGAGCGTCAGCTCCCAGCAGTTCCGGCTCTGCCCTGCGCCCCTCCAACCTGCTCCCCCCCCCCCCCCCGCCCCAGAAGAAAGCCAGATGCAGGGCTCACAGCCAGCAGTCCGGGTCGGGAGGAGGCAGAGGGTCAGGCAGGGCGCTGACCCCACCTGCCAGATGACAGATGCATTTACAAGTCACTTTAAGACTTTACTGTTACCCTGGGGGCACAGGGTGCCATGGAAGCATTTTGTTGCAATCCAGAGAATAACCTGATCAGATTGACACTTTAGAAAGAAAACACCATCTGCAGAGTGGAAAATGCATGACCGAGAGTGAGTGAGAGGCTGCAAGGAGACCAAGTTGGAGGTTGCCATGGTTATAACACAGTCACACGCCTCAGTGCACGAAACAACTTGGATATGCAGAGAAAACGCGGTGTCTTTATCTCTGTTTGTCTACGCTGACCCGATCTTCCTCCTGGACAGCAAGGGCAAATACAGCGTCCAGTCTGGTTGACAGCGGAGTCCGACGTGAGCATTTCCACAGTCACTCTGGTTTGCTCTGTCCCTCTCGCAGAAAACGTTCGGTCTCTCAAGCGGCCTTCCCCATCCCCTGCCTCTTTCGATGAGAGGCGACCGGCGGCGAAGGGCACAGAGGTGAGCGGTGAGAGGCAGCAGCTCGTAGCGTGCTTCTGACATCATTGCAGCTGAGAGACCTGGCTCCGTGCTGGTCCTTGAGTCTGCATGACCGCCTTCTGCTGGCCACCAGCCCCGTGTCCTGTGTCTGTCTGATCACTAGGTGCTCCTCTGGCCTTGGACGGTAAAACCCGTGGTCAACGAACGTATGGTCCTCTTCTTTGACTCAGGCCGTTCTCCTGGGAACACCTGCCATCCCTCCCTTTGCTCCCTTCTGTCCCGTCGACTCTCACTCAAGACAGACCCCTAGTCTCTGCCGTTTCCCCCACCGCCCCCATGGCTGATGTCAGCAGCCTCACGGCAGGACCTTCGGCTTCGTCTCGGGGTCCACTCTCCTCCAAGAATGAGAGGCTCGCGAGGCCGGAGGTCCCGTCTGCTCCCTGTCCCTCCCTCTCAACGAGGCTGGCAGGCAGTGGACGTGGGGAGGGAGGGCGTCTCAGAAGACCGAAGGGCAGCGCACAGGCCGAGGTCGAGGCACAGATGTGCGTGGCCCGTCCGGGAAACAGCAAGAAAGCGAGTGTGGCTGGAACGCGGTGGTGAGGGACAGCGGGGTGAGGGACAGACGAGGCCAGAGGCCTGGCCGACGCAGGCCCTTGCGGGGCGTCCGCCTTTCGTTCGAAGCGCGATGAGGGGCTGCGGAAGGCCTGGATCCGATTTAGACGCTAGAGTGTCCTTCCGGCTGCTGTGCCACTGCGGCAGGGGCGCGTGGAGGCGGGCGGGATGGACAAGGGGCCGGAACGGTTCCAGGTGTGGAGTCCGGGTGAGAGACGGTGGTCGGCGCCACAGTGATGGCGGCGGTAGCCGGTGGTGGCACAGGAGCACGCTGCAGGGAGAACCCGTCGTGTTTGGTGACAGATTGGGGGTGGTAGGCGAAAGAGAGCGATGTTGGAGATGGCCCCCCAAGTTCTGGCCTGAATACCCGGGTAAACGGTGGTGCTGTTTATGAGAGGGACACTGGGAAGCTAGTTTGAGGATAGAAATTGAGACTTCTGTTTTGGACAATTTTCAAGACCATTCTGCTGATGCACACTCCCAGGGGTGCATCCGGAACCGAACCCTGCCTGGGGGAACTCTGCGTGCTCCCTCCTGCCCCCCACTCCCTCCTCGGGCAGAGGGGAGGCTGCCGGGCACGGG
>CM053514.1:71101041-71126657 GCA_028627145.1 Eidolon dupreanum
GCTCTAGGACTTTTCTTTGAATTAATTTTTTGGGACAATTTCTTCTCTTTCATTTTCTGTTCTTTCTTTCCGGAACTTTATATTTAGAAATCAGACTAATCTTCTAATTTTCTTATTTTTTTTTCTCTCATTTGTTCAATTTCTTTGTTGTTTCTCCTAAATCTTGGGAGATGGCCTCAAATATACATTTCAGAACTTCCAAGTTTTTCATGTGTTATTAATCTCCAAGAGCTCTAATTTTTGTTCTTCGAATGTTCCTTTTTTTATGTCATCTGTTCTTGTTTCATAAAAGCAATATATTATGTCTCTGAGGACATTAATAACACTTTTCTTCTAATTATTCTTTCTCTACTCAGTCTCCCTTTCCTTCAAGTCGCTTTGTTTGCTTGTTTCTTTATATGTTAGTTTTTCTTTGGCTTTCTACATCTGAGGCATTTCCTCAAATCTAAGAATGAGGCACTAAAAACGTGACTGGAAGCTCTCTGCACACCAGTGGGACCTGTCGCCTATGGGCTCCTCTGTCTGAGGCACTCCCCTGGGAATCCTCTGACGGACGCCAGCATCACCAACTCTTTTCTCCTGGGTTAATCAAAAGCCCCACTCTGCCTGGTAGGTAGACACCGGGCCACCAGTATCCTCACAGCTGAGGAGGGAGAGAGCTGTCACCTTCAACAGTTACCGTGTAAGCTGTGACTCGATATCCCCATTTACAGCACAGAACCCCTGACTTCCCAGGGCCTGGAGGCCCCCCGTTGAGAGACTCTCCATGGTCCCCTTATTCAAATCTTGGGTCTTCTGCAGAGTGAAGGAAAGGCCACTTCCTGGTGCGGGGACCTGGGAATGTAACTGTCCTTAACGAGCTTCCAGTGGGTTCGTCGTGTTCAGCTCCACATCCACACCACGGCCAGCGGGAGCTCTTGCCTTCAGTTGCAGGACTTGGGAGGGTTTGGCCATGCAAACTGAGTCACGCTTCTCAGCAATCTCTGCCTGGGCTCAAGTCCCCGTTGGCTTGAATACGCGGCCACTTGAGATGATTTGGTTGTTTTTCAGCTGTTGTCATCTCCTTCTCCCTTCTTTGTCCATATGTTTTCATCTGTTCAACCCTCTTCTTATTATAGCATTCATGGAGAAAGCAGTGGTACATGTATGTGTTCCAGCCACCATTTTTAACGGGCAACTTCCAGCATCTGTTTTAGAGGAAGTTTGAAGCATACCTAGAGAAGACATGTTTAACATATTCTGATTTTTAAAACTAGTCGTGCCACTATTTTTTAATTTGCTGTTTGAAAGGATTAATTGGTTAATTCAAGAATTTATAAAGAATTTTTCAAGTAGTGAGGTTTTACTATTAAAACTAATTTTATGTTTTAACACTGTGATTTTTATTCCTCCTCAAATAGTGAATTTTCTTCTTTCTTTAAGAAGGATGCTAAGAAGAGAACATAAAATTATATATAGCTATGTGAATTTATGTCATAGGATTGTATATAAATAGTTTGTAATTATAAAACTAACATATGATCATTGGAGAAAACTTAGGGGCAAAAAAGAAAAGTATAAGAGCAGCTTTTAATATAAGCTTAAAAATCAGCTATAGTTTCACAATCACAGAAAGCCTGACAGTGTGTTATACGTATATGAGTGAGAACTAATGTACCCACACATCTGTATTATTTTTAAATTATCATTTTTAAATGGATCCAATTCCAGAAGTTTGGTACATGCCTGGACTTCCTAAAAGACGTGTGCTCTGTAGGGAAACATCACCATAATGGGGTGAAGTGTGTTTAGCTTGTTTGTTTGCTGAGGAGAGCTGGACCTGCTGTGTGGCTCTGATTTAGCCACAGTGGCCTCCCAGCCCCTCGGCTCACACTGCTGCCTCTCTTGACCTCAGGCTTTACATGGAAGATCATTTTGTTTGATCTTACGCCTTCACTTTAGATGAAAATCTTGTTGATTTCTCTGCTTACAGACAGAATTAGTAGCAGGAAGGAACAATCAGAAAATTCATGGATTACATCTTTTTTGATATTTTAAACCTGTTATTCTTCTAGCCTAACGAGAATGCCTTGATAACACAGTATTTTTGGAAGTTGGGGTTTTTATAAATGTGCCTAGGTTTCATAAGTCTTGCTTTTGCCCACCACCAAACCAGATGCAGTAGAGACATTTTTGTCTGAAAACCTAAGGTTGAGACAAAAAATATGCCTTCAACAACATACAGCTTCTGACAGCAATGTCAAGGCCAAAATATCATTCGTGTGTATTACCTGCACTTTCATTTAACAAACATGTACTGAGATCTGGCCTCTTGGTTGATATAGTACCCGTTATTCTCTCCTGAGCATCCTTTTTAATGTGAAAAGAAAATTTATCATCAGGACAGGGAGGAAAAGCAACTAAGAAAAATAGATGGCAAGAACATGGAAGGAATCCAGTCTCAGGAGGCAAGAGTCCTAGGAATAAGGAAGCAGATAAAGACCTACAGAGAATAACAGTTTAGAAACGGAGAGCTGGTCACTACTCCACAGGAGGACTGGGTCCTATTCAGAGTCACTGGCAGCCAGGACTGTCCCTATTGCCCAAGGTCATAATCGGTACCAGACTCCAGGGTGGAATTAAACATTTAGATGTTGTTTAATGGGGATGAGAGGATTTCCAGGTAGAAAACTAGGTTAAGTACAGGTAGTACCCACACCGTTCCTAATTATACTTATTTTATGCAGAGTTCTAATGAAAATCATTACCTGGTTTCCTAGCCCTTGCAAGATACACCATAAATTAGAGAGGTGTTCTGGGTGGAATATCAACTACAGTGAGAACAGGCAGCTAGATGCTTATTCTCAAGAGGAGGTAAATGGTAAGACCTGAGAAGTCAAAAGGCATATGTAATCTCATTTTGGAGAGGAGCAAGGAGCCTATTAGCTCTGGAGGCACCAGTGTATTATTACTAAAGAGTGAATCAAGAAAAGACAATTGCTGTTCACTCTAAAATGGCAAATAAAAATTTGGGTTAGCGGTGCACACACAAACTAAGTCACGCACGCACTTAAGGCCCCCATCCTTAAAGGGGGGCCGTTTATCAGGACCAGTTCTGCCTCATTCGGCAGCCCTGCATCTTTCTTCTGAAGCCATGATGAGACTTTTAAAGGATTTCACAGACCCCAAGTGAAGCTGCATAACATAGATTCCTTCTCCCTGCCTGGGAATCATTCTGAGGCCAGGTACCTAGAAATAAAAATCAGTCATATCTAGGTAAACTCCCGCCCTGTTGTGGAGCTCAGTGCCAAATCCATGTCAGAGGCCACTGGCATTTGTCACCACTGACACGTTTGCTTTACCAGAGAAGAAAGTCTTGGTAGTCCTGCGTTCATTTCTAAATTCAGCCTCGTCTAAGGTGCTAGCAAGACTGCTCTGTGTCCATCAGGGACAGTCCTTTCATCAAAGTCCCATTCAGATCCTTGGGCTTTTGGAATGCTTTTCCTGAGGAGGGTGGAGATGGCCACACCTCTGAGGGTCTGTCACCCGGGGACCTGGCTCTTAGAATCAGGAGTTTTCTGCAGGCTAATCAGTTTCAGGGAGAGATACCTGCGCTGGTTGACTCACACTCCACATTCTTCAAACTGTCACAAAGATCCACTCCCCTACTGTGAAGTCACCTGCTGTCACCTGCGGATGGCTTTACCCTTTCCCTCCCTATTTTCATTTCATTAGCAAGAGGAGTGTTCACACTTACTCAGTGTGAAGATGACAGGGGATAATGAGCAGAACCCAGGTGTGCAGCTCCTGCAACTTTCCTCCTAATAAATCTAGTGATAGGCCATAAACACGTGGGAAGCGAGAGCAACTGTCTGCAGGCATCTGAGAAAACGGAAAGCGTCAGACTGTTCAGTGACTCTAAAAGGGCCACCAACCCTGATGGGGACTGGGCGTTCCCACCCAGGTGTCAGGGGATCTGAGGACCTGCATAGTCACCCGGACCCAAAAGCATTCAAATTCAGCTCATTTTTAAACAGAGCAGATGGTGTGGCCTGTAAATTGTGGGAATACTGTTAACCTTTGCAAATGGGCTTCGTGGTCCGAATGGGTAATTGCGTATTTCCTTGCATTAGCTCTTACGACCTCATCAAGATTCTACAGCCCACTCTCAAGTTGAATCTCCATATGACAAGAGGGATTTATTCCGAGAGGACAGAGGGAGAGAGGAGCATTGCTTTCTTCCTCTGGAGCAGAATAATGGCCAGGAAAGAACAGACCAGAAGAATGAAAGCTCCCTCTGTTAACTCAGAGCAATTCTGGGCCACGTTTTCCAAGTCGTCAGAACCCAAACATTAGGGAAGGAACCGCAGCCTCTTCTCGCGAAGGATTTATTTTAATAACTTCCTAATAACATGCTGCTTTTGATTGCATTACAGGCTGTTCCTGAAGAGTTTATTATCTAAGATACTATTTGTCAGTGTAGGCTATTTGTCAATGGAGAGACTGATGAATTGGCTATTACCATAGATACGAAAGCATATTGACTAAGTTGATTTTGTATTTAGTAATATGCTTGACAGCAGCAATGCATGGAAAACACACTCTGTAATGAGGAACTACATCTTCCATATTTTCCATTAAGACTCTTGCATTTTTTATCCTAGCAAAAAAAGATCATGACTATGTTAAAAAGATCATCATGTTGTGATTATATGTCTTTACCACAAAAGTGAAGTAGAAGGAAATTTTTGTAACTTTCTCGCTATGAAAATAATCATGATATCAAAATACTTTGTCTTTTCAATATCCCTGAAGTTAATTCAACTTGTCATCTCAAAAACCTCGTAGGTAGAATCGATTCTGCTGGGCGGGACTGCATTTGTGACAGTGCGCTTAAACGGACATTCTCCTTCCTCCTGGAGAAGCAGCCCCATTGCCATGTCCCCGTCCCAAGCTTTCTTAGCAGCTGCAGCTGCATTCAAGTCGCTGATGAACGTGGTGCCCTCCGCCAGGCTGCTGTGCACTGTCCCCCTGAGCCATGCTGACCCATGGCTAGGGTTGAAGAGACCACACGCAGACCCTGCAGAATGACAAGCCTCATTCTCTCTAGAATTTTTTGTCTGTTTTCTTCTTTTCTTCAGCGCTGGACTACAGGAAGGGGCAGATAGTGATCCAAGATGGGGAGCTGAGACCTAATAAATAATTGTCAGGTGCCTCCGATACCCCACTGTCATGCTGGACCCTGAAATGACAACACAGGGGAGCCAGACCTGCTGCCTATCTTTACCCTCACGGTCTTGGGCTAAAAAGTATGCAAAAATTAACCTAGTACCTATTAGAAAGTAAGAAGGATTTCTTCTAACAACTTCTTAATAAGGTGATACATTCATTGTAAGATATTTCTCCAGAACTGATCCGAGACATTGCTTGTCAATGTAGACTATTTGCCAGTGAGTGGAGATACTGATAAACTGGTAGGTTACGTGATATATACGCTTTCGGAGTAAAGAGGGGTTTCTTCTAATAATGAAAGGAGTGTCTGGGTGAGGGACTCACTTGAACAAAGGTACCAGTGCAGAAAACCAGAAGGCAGGGCAAGTAGCAGGTGGTGTTGTCGCCCACGCTCATGGTATGGAGTAGTCATGTGCGATCGCGAAGGCTGAAAGCCCAGCTCAAGGACTTTGGACTCTGATTTGGCCCACAGTGAGAGCTGTTAACAATTTTGTCTGCAGTGGAACTCAACAAGGAAGGCAGGAAGCTGAACAGAAGGAAGACAGGAATTCCCATCCAAGTGTTGAGGATTTAGAACTCAAAGTCCAGGGGGAGAAAGCAAGGAAGAGACTAGACGTTGGACTTGGGAGTGGACAGGGGTTGGTGGCAGCGGGGTGGGGAGGATGGAAAGAGAGCAGCTTTCCCAAAATAAAATGAGCAGGTACTTTAACCTGGCACGTCGTCATGGTCGGGTTTATCAAACAAAATGATCTGTTAGCAGGGCGCAGTTATTTCCTATTTAAAGGAAGAGATACATGTATCCAGAATTGCTCCCCAAAGCCAAGTGGGGCTGACGTGCAAGTTGGATCAATTCTCCCAGCCAAGGAGCCAAGTCTCTTAAGACCCCGGTGGAGGGAATTCCACCTGAGAAGTTGAGTCAAATCCAGGGCCTTTGTGTTTTAAAATATATGTGTGAAAGGATCTCATTTTACCTGGTAAAATCATGACAAATTAAGAGAGAACAACAAAATCCTGAAAACATTGGGTTCAACTGACTAAAAATCCTAAGTACGATAATTACTTTTAAATCGCACAGCTACTGCAGACATTAAATACATGGATACGTAAGCCATGTAAGTTTTATTTGCTTATGACACAAAACTCCAGTTTTCGTATGCTTCACCTTCATATTTTATTCTTCGGGTGCTATGATAGGATATGATGCTTTGCTCACAATTGGAGGGAACCAGGTTGCTCAGAGACGAAAGCTTGGTTAGCGCAGGGGCCTCTGGCTGCTCTGGAAAAAACACCTCAGTTTGTTTTGTAAACATCTTGACCCAGAGCAAGGCCTTTCTGAATCCCCATAATGTTTGTCGCTATGGTAATGTATTATAAATTCAACTTAGCTCATAGCAAGACACAGTGATGTGTTCTGGATACTAAAACAGACTCATGCTCCCTGCTAAACAAGAAAAATTTCACAAATTATTGTCAATCAGACATTGAAATAGTCTCCGGGGGAAGAGAATGAAGCAGCATTATTCAAGTCACTTAAAATTAAACCAGGCCATCAATTTATCTGCCTCTAGGGCTGTCGATACTTTTTTGAGTGATGCTTCAGGGGTCGATACTGGAAGCGGGAGGGCGGAGGTAGAACGGTTTGTCAGGACCATTGTTTTACTGTAAATCTGCGGGAAAAGAAATGGAGTCAAGTATGAAACAGGATCACAGAAGCCCCTGAAAGTGCCCCTGTGAAACGGGGAGCATGTACACTTCTTACACAAACTGTAATGAAGTTATAAAAGCCGTCAGGAAGCAGCGTGTGCTTATCAGGATCTGATAAAGTTGGGTGGAGATTCCTGGCCTGCTTCTCATTGGCTTTCTGTCCCTGGGTGTCCTCAACCATAAAACAAGGAATAATAATAGCCCCACATCATCAGGCTGTTGAGAAAAATCAAACAAAATTAATACGTGGTGTTTTTGGCATGTGGAAGAGCATATAGAACTGTCCAGTAAGCTCCGTGGGCATGGGCTAGGTCTGCCTTGCTCATCCTGTACCCCAGTACTGCTCAGGCACATGGCACGTGACCGGCGCCCCAGAAATATTAGTTAAACAGACTAATTAGTGAATGTTAGCCAATCTGATATTATTATTTTACATTCTTTGATGTCTTAATAGCTATACAGTATCCTATTACATGGACGTAATTTCCTTAACTGTTTACCTCTGTGATTTGTGGGTGATCAGTATTTTTTTTACAAGTGTCTTGCGGTTTGACATCTTCAGGCATCATAAAGATAAAATTAAGTAAAGTTAGAATGCTAGAACTGGAGCAGACCTCGGTTCCAGTCCCTCACCTGGGCCATAAGGGGCCCCTTGGAGAATAAGTGACAGACAGTGCCAGGTCCTTGATCGGAATCCGGTCCCAGTTGCTAGTCCAAGGCACTCTTGCTCTAGACAAGTGCTTTTATGCATATTTGTGTGTGAGTGTGTGTGAGTGCAAGCGTGTGTGTGAGATGGTGTGTGTGCATGCAAGCGTGTGTGTGAGATTGTGTGCGTGCGTGCAAGCATGTATGAGACGGTGTGTGTGAGTGTGTGTGCGTGCAAGCACTGTGAAACGGTGTGTGTGAGTGTTTGTGCGTGCAAGCACTGTGAAACGGTGTGTGTGAGTGTTTGTGCGTGCAAGCACTGTGAAACGGTGTGTGTGAGTGTCTGTGCGTGCAAGCGCGTGCGTGTGCTGATACTCAGCGTGCGCACAGGCGATGCTCCTGAGCATGCGCGTCGTTAGCCTCTGCTTGTCCCGGACACCGAAGGTTAGCGTTCGGGCCTCACACCCCTCGCTTGTCAGCTGACGTTAAGCGGCCGGGAGGACTTCGTAGAACATTCTGGTGACATCTTCTGCTGTGGACATTTGAGCTCTGGAAAGGCTTTCCGCTTCACTGTGGAAAATCCGCACACAGCATCCCCGACCTGGGGGGTTTCCCCCTGAGCTCCAGGAGCTCGGCTCAGCGACGTTGCGGCGTCCACCAGACTGCGGGAAGGATGCGGGGATGGATGCGAGCCGCGGCCCCGTCGCCGGGGAGTCGGGCCTCGGGCTGCACGGGGCCGCTCCGCGCAGGAACACTGAACACCCGGCTCCCCGGTCCATTGGACACAGGCGAAAGACGCATCCTGGGAAGAGGGGGTCCACTTATCCCCTCAGCCTGGCGGGTGTTTGCCAGAGCTTTTGTACGGTTCGTAATGAGGGGCCGGGTGACCCAGACAGTGGCCCGACGTTCGGAAGACGGGTCCAGTCCCGGTGGAATGGGTGACAGAAACGTGACCGTGCTCACAGTTCCTGCTCGGCAGAGGTTGCCGTTTGACCCGAGGCGTGCCGGACCGGGATCCAGGGACGTGTGCGGAAAGGAAGGTCGTGTGGCTTTGCAGGGTCTGCCTCCCTGAGGGGTCCCTCGGTCTCTTGGGAGAGAGTTCATTCGAGGGAACGGAGGGCAAGATAAGGAGCACAGCCCGTTCTGGGGGCCGGGGGCCGCGTGGCTTTTAGGTGCGGTGTGGTGACTGTCAGTCCGGAGGCCTGGCGTGTGGTGAGGCCCTCAGGAAGGGACTTGCTGCAAATAACTGGGCACCGGAGCAGCAGGTGGCACGGCACAGCAGCCTCTGTACCAAACGCTGGGAAGGTGCTGGGAGGGGCTGCCCCAGGCCAGAGGGAGCCCGCCCGGGTGTGCCCACAGTTCTGTGCTGTGAGCAGAAGTCCAGCCACTTCTGCAGGGGCTGCACCCAGCGCTTGGCCGCGGGGCGACCGCAGACAGCACCCAGGCTCAGATGGTCAGCAGCAGGGGGGAGCAGTGGACTCTGCCAGGCCCCGGAAGTGCTTGCACTGCCTTGGCATTCAAGGAGGGGGAAGCTGGCAGCTTTGTGCCAGAGCCCACAGCACTGCCGAGGGACCTCAGCAGTCGCTGAGGGAGACTTTGGGAGAGTGGGGAGATGGGAGCTCCCGAAGGCGCAGCCAGGGAGACGGTGCTTTATTGCTGCTGAGACTCCTGCTTCACCCCCAGGCCACTGTCTGCAGGCATCTGTCTTAGGACCATTCGGGGACAGGGAAGATGAGGCACCAGGAGCCAGGGCGCCAGATCTTTGCACCTGCACTTAGCCAAGTTCCCTCTCAGCCGCATTGAGTCTGGAGGAAATAGAAGCATGATTAAGCTGATTTGTATTCTGCCAACCAAGGGAAAATATAATTAACACAGCGACTAGACTCAGCGAAGCCCATGGGAACGGCCAAGAAGGAAAGGGCTCCCACAGCTCAAGGTGATGTCAGAGAAAAGAAAAGGCCACTCTTCTCTAATCCCACAGCGAGTCCCCTCTCTCATGTCTACAGTTCAATAAAGGGAAAAGACAATGGGACCTCTGGCAGCCGTGCCAGTGAAAAGAACCTACTGCTTCTGGGGGTCACGGTGGGGGGCCCACCCCCGGCTTCTCCCAGTCACCTGATGTATGCAGCTCTGACAACACACCTTCCAGCAGAAACAAGAATCCCCCGACTCCAGGAAGGAGTGAGACCAGCACACTTAGCTTATCATCACATGTTCGGAGACGGAAGATCGGGCATTAGCGACCCACCAAGGTCTGAACTGTGAAGGCTGGTGTCAGTCCAGAGCCTGTTCCCCAACTAATCACCTCCTGAGAGAAACACAGAGGAGAACTGCTTCCTAATCCATCTAATTGGCCCCCTCTTTCCCTCTGGTGACTCACATTTGTATTTAGAGACCATTTGCTAAGCTTTATAGATTTTTATTTACTTAACATTACTTTAGCCTTTTTGATACATTCCACTGTGGTATTCTCTAAAGTCTTTTTATTTTACCATTTTTTTCATAACTTTAACCCATTAGTGCTCAGCTTCTCCTAGCTTGAAACTCCTTTCTCTTTCATGCAGCCACCAAAACTCAGGCATGGGAGGATGGCCGCCTGGCTCTCCCTCCCTCCCTGCCTGGCCATATGTATGTATATCTGTCTTTCTGTACCTACATCTGTATACTCAGGCATTGTTAAATGGTGTGGTTTCAATATCTGCCTTTCATTATGAGACTAGATTCATTTATTCATTCATTCTACATAAACTCAAAGAATATTGACATTGGATTTTAATCCAGTGTTAGGATTGTTTCTGATTAGTTCTGTCTCATTTCACAGACTTGGAGTTAAGATTTAATAACTCTGCTTATAAACATAATTTTATGAAAAATAATAGCTTAGTTCCAGTCCTTAATGAATAAGATGGTGATATTAATGAAATTATATGATGTCGTTTAATCCAGTTTCATCTGGAGAAGTGTGGAAGGAGGAGCAGGAAGAGCCAAGACCCCCACATTGGTAATGGGGGGCTGTGAATGTGCAGGTTGACATGCTTCTCAGAGTCACCTTTTAGTAGTAAGAGACAGACAGACAGACAGACAGACAGACACACACAGACATGATGGTTTTTAAAAAAAAGCTTCCATTGCTTTTAAGAACAACATACACAGCAGGAAGTCTGTGAATACTGACTGGCTTCTACCTAACCCACACTTCCTGTTTGGCTGATGAAAAAGAAAAAAGTCCAAAATAATCGTTACTTTCCAAACCAAGTGTTGTAATTTAAACAGCTCCTAGAGGCACACACGCTTTGGTAACAGGCATGAAGGTACCTGGCTGAGATGCAGTCATTTATTCATTCAACAACCATTTATTGACTGTCACAGACGCTGTGCTAGGTAGGTACCGGGATCTGCCGGCATCTACTGGTGACCAGCACAGGAGAACACCATGGGTGTCGCCGGTTCCCCGCCGGCGTTGCGCCGGGCCAGCCCCAGACAGCCCACTAGGACCAGCAGCTCCCCCACTGGGCACACAGCTCTTTGCCCACCTCCCTCTGCGTTGATCTCTGACTCCCCAAGAAAAGCCCTCCCCCACAAATCCCAGCAGACTCCTCTCATCCCTGCGTCCTGCCTGTGCCCCCACCAGGAGCATCAGGCTGTTTCCTCCCTGAGGCTGTAAGACGTCCCTTCTCTCCTAGGCTGTGTTGCTCAGACAAACATTTTTAGCACCAGCCTAGGCAGCCTCAAAGGATGACCAGGAGAATTTCTTAAAAATACAGATTCTCGGCCCTACCCAGACCTATTGGGAATCAGAGGATTTTGATAGGAAGCCAGGTTTGGGAATCACTGTTTTCAGTTACAAGGTCACTTTGCTTTGGTCTTTCCAAAATCAGCAGGCACTCCCTTTGCTACTTCTTCTAGGAGCTGACCCTTCGCTTCGGCTTCTTGCCCAGCCCCCAGAGCCTTACTACCGGGTCTTCATAATCTCATGCACAGAAATCTCTGCTCGTCACTGCACACAATAAAAAGGGTTGGCTTTTTGTGGGTCTTTAGCCAGCTCTTGGCTCTGCAACATGCAGAGTATGCACTGCAGGTTACATTTTGAGGACACGTCTCTGTTAAATTCCAAGCTTATGTCTGTTGTTTCTCCACAGTGAATAAATCTTAATCATACTCCCTGCAGTAACTTCTGAGATGCAGGAGGAAGAGGGGCAGCGAATCTCAGGGACTTAACAAAAAGTCCGTAAACTTGATTAATTTAATCTTTATTATGGCTAAAACATGTTTTTTTTTTTTTTTAATTTACATACAGTAAAATTCACCCTTTTGAGCGTAGAGTTCAATGAGCTTTGGCAAATGCACATACCCAGGTAACCACCACCCTAATCAACATATGGGATGATTCCGTATGTAACCCCCAAATTTCGTGTCCTTGTGGTCAAGACTTCCCTCTGTGCTCAGCCCCTGGGAGCCAATGATCTATTTTCTGTCCCTATAATTTTGCATTTTCCCAAAAGCATTTGTCATATAAATGGAGACATACAATATGTTGACTACAGCATTTTGAAAGATTTGTGTATTTAAACGAATATTGGAGAAAGAGCTGATTCCTCTTAGTTTGGTTCCTGCCTCTTATGATCTGATATGACTGTATCATTTCGTGTATCATAATTCTTTTTACCGCACATGAGATCTATTAGAAAATTGAGATGAAGCAAGGGCTTCATTTGGTAACCGCAGACTACCAGGGCCCTTTGTAAGGGTCAGGTTGCATCATCCTCATTTCCTCTCCCATGGCCAAAATTTTTCCTCCCTCCACCTCCTCATCCCCCCACCACCACCCTTTGCAAACTCCTAATTCCCATATGGTCAGTAACTGGGGGAGGGGGCCGTCCCTGCTGCTGGACCAGGAGGCAGAGCAGGGTCCGGTTCCCCAGGCTTCGGCTGCCACACCTCCATCCATGTAAGCATCCTCTTGCCTCTTTCCTGCCATTCCTATCTTCCCTTTCTTTGAGAAGCAACAAATAAACAAGAAAAGTACTTGATTTCATAGGATGCCAGAATCTTGAGATGCTCCTGAAAAGTGTGGGACGATTTAGCCCTTCCCAAAGGAGAGCAGAGGAGGAAGTGGGAAAAGGAAGCACAGCAGGAGGGTTTTTCACACAGTCAGAACCTCTCCGACAGGTAACTCCTTCTCTAGGAGTGCAGAAGACAGACCTGGCTACAGGGAGTCTCCACGCTAAGCTGGAGCAAGCCTGCGAGGCAAGAGAAGGTCACTCGGAGTTCAGGGGAAATCAGCAATCATTAGATTTATTTTTCCAGATCCCAGAATTACCAAATGTTCCTCAAAAATGATCCCTGCTGAACCAGCCTCTGTAGGTCCTTTCCTGCGGGCAGCACCCAACACAGCCGCCCTTTCCACACCAGTCCCGCGATTAGCGCCCTCCACAGGGAGAACAGGCGTCGTTTTCAGGGAATGAATGAATGAATGAACAAATGAATGAATGGGAAAACAAGTTTTCCCCAGAAACAGCCAGGCTCCCAAAGCCGTCGGGGAAGATCAGCAGTATCCCAGGCGTCGGGCCCAGAGGGCCGGTGAGCGCGAAGCGCACACGCGGGGGGCGCGCCCGCTGAGCGCTGTGCCGTGGGCACGGCCAGCGTGTGCGGAGAGAAATTATATTGGAAATCATATGAAAAAGCCAGCAGGCAGGCAGGCAGGCAGGCAAGGAATTCCAGTCCGCGTGTTAGGCCTTGCCTCAAGCGGGTTGCCAGCTCCGTGCGATCCAGTCGGTGCCACCGGCCCGGGACTCCACTCCGGGTTTTCCGCACGCCCTTCACCTGCCGCTCCGTAGTCCAGGCTCTGGTCCCGCAATTCAGGCTGCGGCGCGACAAAGGACGGTCCTGAAGTCGGACTCGGCCAGTGGGAAACCCACGTGCCTCACAAAAGCGAGGGGCACCCCTGAGCCGGGGCTGGCCGCCAGAGGCAAGTATTACCCGCTGGAGGCTCGCTGCTTGAGCGGCTGCGTTCCGGGAAGGGCGCGGGAACGGGCGCCCGAGGAAGTCCCCGCGCTCAGCGGGGTGCTGTCCCTGGGTCGCGACACCCCTGCAGGCGGTGCTCCTGTGGAAGGGGTTCTGATTCCCGATCTGCTTTCTGCAAGGGCGAGGGTTCTTTGGGAGCAGGATAACCGTGAGACTGACTCAGAGTGCTCGGGTTTGCTTTAGAAGCACCCCCAATTCTACACCCCCCAGGGTCCCTGCGCCGGTCACAGGTAAAGACAAATAAGGAAAATCTGGTAGAGCATTGCTCTGTGCAGAGCATGGGGTGGAGGGGGGCGTGTGAAAGCGAAGCTGAGAGGTGCGTGTGTGAACTGTTAGATGTGTTAATAGGATTTCTGAGACTTGTTTAAAGAGGAAAGAGGGCTTTTTAATTTAGAATAGTTTGTTGTTATAACAAATATGCTGATAATAATATATAATGCTTCTATAAGCATAAACACACATGTATCTATAGACACACACACACACGCAGCCCAACCTGGAAAGTATCACCAAGAAGCATGTTTTCACGCTTCTGCAAAATAAATTATCCCCTAAATAAAATAGAATAATTAATAATGTGAGGAAGGATACAGGATATAGGTTCCTTGAATAGTTGGGTTAAATTTAAAGTAATCGGTTCTGTTTATTTTGTGTTTTTTTAAGGAGTAGAAAGAGCATCACATTGCCTGTTTGGTTTTCCCCGTTTGAAATGCAGCATGGTGTTTGGTTATCCCTGAAAAGGCTTTAATTTTCCACCCTCCTGTTTGGCAGACAGCGCTCAGGCCTTGGCCCATCTCCCAGTGGGCACTGATATCAGCCGTTGGTAAAGAATACAATTGATTCCTGCTTTTTCTTTGCATAATACCTAATCATCACCATTAGCACTTCAGGAGTGCTCTGCCTTCTGAATATGTCATTCCTTCCCACATTTTCTATTGACTTGGATCATTAGCAATTGAAAGGAAGCTCTTTTAATTAAGAAGCCAAAAAATTAGGGAGATCCTGGATTCCTTCAGATCATTTATTTAAAGGATTCTCCATCTGATCCATGCTGTGGGTTTCACGGGGTGAGGGGGGAAAGAGAGAACAAGAAGTCTTAACTCCTGCTTCTCCAGGTCCATCATTACTTTTTCCAGAACCAGAGACTTATGCAATCGTTATAAAGTTGTAAGGAAGCCTGGAACTCCCCCAGGGTAGGTGGGGGCACTGGTGAGCCCTCAGGGGTCACGTCCTCTGATTTGTCTGCAGGCCAAGGTCAGGATTCTGACCCACAGTTGCTGCTGACCTAGGAATTTAGTGCTTGTGTCACATGCAGTCAGCTATGATTCTGAAGAAACGCCTTGGTGGGCGATCGGAATCTGAACACACAGCTAACTTTGGAAAGACTCACTCCTGGGGTGATAGTACCTCCCGCCAGGCTACACCTTGCTCGTGTGAAGCATTCCGGTTGGGGAGTCACCATATTTAATCTCTTCAGGGGGGTTCTTTGTTTTTAAGTCAGTGTCAGAGCTGAACTGTACATAGTCCCCGCTCACAGCAGTGTACTTGAAAGGCTTTCTTTCCCGTGTAGCTGCTGGCTATTATGTGAATCCCAAGGCTGCTGACAGTAATAGAACAAATGGCAACCGTTTCTCACAAATTGTTGTGTACCACTAACTGTGCAAAGGGCTCTTCTCACATTGTTCCAGTTACTTCTCACTAGGTACATGCTTAAAAGTTACGTAATATTATCCTCCCCCTACAGATCAGACAACTGGGGCCTCAGAAAGGTGCGGTCAGTGGCCCACTGCCACTCGCCTTCTCAGCGGGGAGCCGGGGCCAGGCCTGCCCGACCCTTCCCGAAGTCCAGGCTCTCCCTTTACGGCTCTGTCGCTCTCACCTACACATTCCGAGACTTCTGAGGACAAGACAAATTAGTGTGGCCTTCATTCTTCTCGCTAACGGAGGGGCAGACAGCAGTTTAGACAAAATGCACCAGATGGCAGGAAATGAAAGCGCACTGACAGCTAATTGCTGACTCCCAAAAACCACACTCCACGTTCGGCCCAGGCCTGATTTCCCAGAGAGAGACTGGGATGGTCGGGAAGGAGGAAGAGAAGGAGAGTTGAGGAAGTGTTCGCAGAGGTGCAGCGGGAAACCCCACCTGGAAAAGGCGAGGGCGAGGGCGAGAGCTTCCAGGTTCCGGCCCCACCCTCCCTCCGACCCCTAAACACAAAGCCAGCTAAGTCACTCCCGGCCGGAGAACCCGTAGGGCCCCAATTTCCTGGGCACGTGTTCACCCAGCTCAACAGCAGCCACTGGGAGGAACTCTCTTTGCCCTCCGGTGCTGGGTGGGGGTGCTGGGTGGGTGACCTTACTCTGCAGGGCCGAGGCGGCCAGCCCTCCCCTGCGCTCACTGAGTACTTGGTGTCTGCTCTCCTCAGAGTCCAGTTTCTCTCAGCGCCCGGTCTGCTCATCACTGGTACAGGACCCAGGCCCTACTCCCATCCTTTCCCTCAGCCATCTCTCTCTCTCTCTCTCCCTCTCTCTCTCTCTCTCTCCTGTTTGAGTATTTCCTGGTACCCAGTAGTTGCTTTGTCAAGCTGTTCATTTCTCCAGGTGCAGACACATCGCCTCAGATGCTAAAAGCATTTGTAGATGTGATCAATCAATAATTATGGAGAGAGGCTTTGTAAATCTGGGGAGGTGCTGAAAAACAGACAAGGAACTGCCAGCTTTCAAAAACATCTTTTTAAAAAATAGTTTCCAAAAAGCATAGGCTGATAAAATGATGACTGACAAAATCCTGGAGCAGATTACTAAATAGTTTTTATGTGAGGAATTAGAGAGTGATATAATTTGTATATCCCAGCATGAGTTCTCCAGAATCAAGCCATACCAAGCTAACCAATATTTCTTTTTTGTGAGACTTGTGAAAAGGAGGTCCTTGAGCCTGGAACTTCGTAACTCAGGGGTGTGTTAGGGTCTGATCAGTCTGGAGTTGTTGCTTATGTGCTGGAAACCGCAGAGACCCGAGGGCATCGGAACAGGGCTAAGCCAGTTGATCACAATCTAATCGTACCCCTCGAGTGCCGCGGTGATGGTGGCCCAGGGTAAATGTCGTAAAGCCCTGTCAGATGGTCTTGACTTGATGTTTCTTCATTTCAGCGAAACATTTGATACAACCTGTCATGGTATATTGTGTCACTGAGTCAACAAATATTCGTCAACATGCATGTTATGTGCCATGCATTATATCAGGTGCTTGTTCGGTGTTTGTGACTCCGAAGGAGATTGCGAGTTAGCAGTGCTAGCAAGGAGAACAAAACCAAGTCAAACACCGACTGCCTGAAATTCTCCTTGCAGCAAAGCAGGAAGTCGATTAAGTCATTTGTTCGTGTGTGTTCCGGTCTCTTGAGGTGCACCGATGCCCCCCCCCCTCACTCAGGTGTCTGCTCAGAGAGTCCTCCAATGACCCTGTCTGCAAAGCCTTGCCGGGTCATTATCTGTCCCCTTATATTTCTTTATTTCTCTTCCTGGCGCTTCCCATTCCTTGCAGTGACAGGTGCATTCGTGTAGCTGGTTGCCCGTTGCCTGCCTCCTTCGCTGCCGTGTGAAGAAGGGGACAGGCCTTGGGCCCCTGCTGTTCCACATGTTTATCAGCAGCCGTTGTTTCCGTTCCTGCTAATCGAATTTCCAGGCGATGGAAGGTGAGGATGGGTAGCTGATACGGCGAATGAGAGAATCAGAATCCACTAGAACAGCGTACGCGGAAGCACTTCGATCACTGGAAGAGTGTAATCAAATGTAGGTGATCAGCATTCATTGAAGTGGCTATAAATCGGAGCCAAAACCAATAAAATGAAGGTTAAATACAAGCTCCCGCACGTATGCAGGTTCAAAAAATCAATTACGCAGGTTGGAGGTGAAGGCATGGGGAGGGCAGCGCTGCACACGTGGAGTTCGCCACAAGCAGACGGCGGTAGAGCTGCCGGGTCCAGGTGGCCCTCGGCATCTTTTGACTGTCATCAGTTAGTGCCATGTGGACATTGCCAAAGCAGAAAGGTGGCCAGCGGAGGGTAACTCACTCGGAGAACAGCAGTGGGAACTGGGGGCGTTTCGCCTGAAGGAGAGGGGAGTCGGGCAGTCGGGGGACGGCCTTGAACCCCCCCGTCAGGTGCTCGCGTGGAGAAGGAGGGCTCGTGTGTGTTGAGGACTGAGTTGGAGCTGCTGGGTCCTGGTGGGGAGAGCTCCATGCAGGGCAGGGGGACAGCTGGAGCCTCTGCAGGGCCCACAGCCGGTCCCTGGTGAGGACCAAGTTCACCGTCACCACCGATATCTAAAGAGAACCAGACACCCGCGGGACCAGGGGCGGGGGGGCCGTGAGAGCACAGCGGGCCGGGCGTCCGCGTCCCAACTCAGACAGCGCCGTGCGGCCCGACCTCAGTATCCCCTTCCATCCGGACCGACCTTCTACCGCCCCGCCCGACATTCGGCTGGAACAGTTCTGGGCACCCTTGGCTTCCCCTGCACGAAAGTGCTTCGAATCCGCTGGGCTTGGGGGTGTCTGGCGCTGCTCAGCGGTTGCCTCCCCCGCCTCCGTGGCAGCGTTTCCCGCCTGTCCGTCTCCTTGCCCCTTCTGCTGTCCACCGCTCGCCTCGCTGACTCAGTCGCTCGTCCGGGTAGGCCTCAGCAGAGGCGTGTGGCGTGCCCTGGATAGCCGAGTCCTTCTCTTAGAAACGAGAGTCCGCCCTCCAGTCCAGCAGCCCTATCTTTACATTTGAAGACAGCGCATTTTTAAGAAAGCATACATTCCCCCCTCCTCCCCCCCCAAAAAAAATAAGATATCTTTCTGCATTATTCGTTGATATTTTTGCAGGACACGTAAATATGTTGGGCATTGATCCATCGTTTAGTTTGACTCCACTTCTCCCCCAGGTGCCTCCTTTTCTCCCAGGGGGGTTCAAAATGAGCATGGAGAACACATGTCCCTATGACAGGGACAAGACCCCAGCACAGGAAGCCACTGCAGTGAGGGGCAGAGCAGCACAGATCATAAAACTGCAGGACCCCGAAGGACAGGCCAGCCCAGGCACACGCCACTCGCTCATTCGGAAGCATCCTCAAGGCAAAGACACGGACTTCAGACCTTTCATATCCTTGCCACGCCCCACAAAGCAGAAGCGAACAGTGAAGCCTCACAAGCTGGCGAATGATTTCATTTCAATAAGCGTGAACAGCCTCAACAACACAGAAATGGGGTGGATAAACTAACTAGCGTGACATGAGATTTTTCATCTGATTCTGACCTGAATTTCCGAATGTCAGTGTGTACTATTTTCTAATCAGAGACTCATAAAATGATTGATGAAATCCAACAACCGAATAACTCTTCACAAAACATTTTGACCTTTAAGCCTCACATCAGCCTTTGGAAGTGGATGTTAGTTTTTGTCCCCATTCGTTCATCCTTCTTCTGCTGGTGCCTTACGCCGAGTGTTGGGTCTCAGTCTTTGGAGAAAGATTCGGAGTCCCAGTTTTCACAGAGCTGACTTTCTGGTGAGAGAAGAAATCGCAAACAAGAATAAATGAATACGTAAATGCCTTAAATTGCTGATAAATGCTATGAAAAAAATAAAACCCATGGTAGGATAGAGAATGGCCAAGAAGGAGGTAAAATCTTTAGAAAGGATCTTCCAGGGAGAGCTTGAAGGAGCCAGAAGCAGAGAAGGTATGTTCTAGCTCAGAGGCACAGCAGGAACAGAGGCCCTGGAGCCCGAAAAGGCTGGGCGTCCTGAGCAAAAGGAAGTCAAGTGTGGCCGACGCAGCAAAGGTAGTGAGGAGGAGAGACGCGGAGGCTGGGGGCAGAGTGGAGGCCGCTCGTGGGCCTCAGCGGTGGTTCAGATTTTATTATGAGTTGAAGGGGAAGGCACTGGAGGGTTTTAAAATATTCTTTCAGCTCCCGTGTATTGGATTGTGGGGAGAGCATTAGCGGAGGCAGGAGTCCGGATGGGAGGCCAGTGCGTGTGGATGTGGCTTGAACTGGATGATAACTCATGGCCATGGACAAAAATGGACAGATTCCTGACGTATTTTGGAGGTACCGCTGATAATACCTGCGGATGGCTCAGAGTCGGGGAATGTGAGAAAAGGAGGCCGAGATACTCAATCCATGTGTTGAAACTGAAGCTCACAGAGATTAAGGAACTTTTGTCTAAGGCTGCAGAGCCACACATGGCACAGCTAGGACCCCAGTCAGCTCTCTAAATCCAAATCTACAACTCTTACCTCTCATTCTTGAGTAATGATAGGACCTTGCATTAAAAGGGGATAAATGAATGTTAAGTCCTGTGAACTCCTTGATGTTGATGCAATGATTTTTTGAGGCTCTGTGTAGTAGACAACGTGTAACATCCATTCAACTTGTCGGGCGGTTTGTAGTTCCTTGCAAGCAGTCCTTGGATTCTTTTGGAATCGATGTGCTGTCTCTGACAGTAGGTGTCTGTAACCACAAAATGCATGTCAGCTGAATTCTTTTCAGAGGTTGCCTTATTTTCGGAAGCAACACTTCCTAGTGGTACCATAAATTATGAGAGGGGTGGCAGGCAGCGGATCGAGTTCGTCTCCCGTCGGGGCTCTCGTTGGTTTTGTTAAATCAGCCGTAGCTGACAAGCTGTTCTTTAAAATCTCCCTGTAAGCAGAAAATGCTGTAAATTCAGATTTTTATTCTTCAGCTGATTTGCTAGGTCATTCAGAAAGAGTCCTTTCACCTCTGAATTCTGAGATGTCCTCAGCCTTTTTATAGATCCAAGAACTAAAAAACAAAAACAAAAGAAAACCTAGAAACGTGGATCCCCCTGCTCGTGGCTCCCCCCGTTCATGTATTCCACAAACGCTGAGCTCCCAGCCCATGCCAGGCGCTGCCCTCGGCGCGGAGGGCATGCGTGAGCGTGCCCGCGGTCCTGGGCTCTTCCCCAAGTCACACGGGACCAGTTAAGGTTTTGTTCTCCTCGCCAGCATCTCCCTTAAAACAGATTCCTGTCTTTACCTTTCTCCAAAGCCACCTGCCCTGTTCCTCAAGCCACTCTATCACTCACCTTCAGAGCAGGGCTGGCCAGACTCTGGGGGCAGATAAGTGATTTTGAGGGTTTATAACTCAACTTTAATGAAATGTGGTCCACAAACAGTATTACTAATTGTGAATGTAAATGCTGATAAAGGCCCCTAGGGAGACCCCAAGGTCAGCAGGGCCTGCGCCCAGCAGTTGTTTGGGGTCATTTTCAAGTCCTTTAGGTAATAAGTAAATCCTCTGAGATTCCCCTTCTTGGAGAATGCTTTGGGGGAGGGAGGAGATGGGAGGAAACAAAGTGCAAGAGAAGGAGCCAGCGGGGACTTTATTAAAGATACCGCAAATGCACTTCTATATAGTCATGTGTTCATAGTTGGTAATGCAAAGCTGTGGATTCTGGAATGAGCCAGACCCCCAGACCCCTAGGCTGGCGTGCAGCTCCACTGTCCGTGAGACACTCTATGAAGGGGCTTTAAAAAAATCGAGGTGGGGGGGACCTTACTGTGGCAAAAACTGACTGGCAAATCAACATTATCTGCACAATGCCATATTATTCTGTAAATTTTATTATACAAATGGCAGGGCTGTTAGAAATCTCCAATAGAATTGTTCTCAGAAGCCATCCACCAGAGTTCTTTTATTGTCCAGGAATGGATTTTCTCTCTCTCTCTCTCTCTCTCTCTCTCTCACACACACACACACACACACACACAAATACACAAATATCAGGAAGCGAAAAGGAAGTTTACAGAAACTTCCAACTGAAATGTTCCACATCTCGACTGCAGTGGCTGCTACGTAGGTGTCTATATGGCAAAATTCATCAAAAATTAACACCTAAAATAGGTGCAATTTATTGCGTACTGGTGACACTTCAGTAAGCTTGATTCAAAAAGTAAAAAGCAAACCAACATTTTGTTATTTTATAGCCCATTAATATTTTTGCGTCTGTCTCCACCACGGGTTTTAGCTTGAGTAAGACCAGGGTAAGCACAGCTATTGTCAAAAGCTTCCTGCATTAGGACTAACGTTTAGCCAGGAAAGTAAAGTTTAACCGTAAATTCATGTTATTTTAAGATAAAGCAAATAGACATCTCTAAATAACAGACTTGCATAGCACATGGCTGGCTCGTACAACTTGAAAACGCAGATAAACCCCAGAAATCAAAACTTTCAGTGGCAGGCCTTAGTGGGCGTTGAGAAGTAATCAGGGAGTCTATTGTAGTTTTGGAATGAACTGAAAAAATCCGGTTTTAAGCCTGTCAAACAAATACCAGCATTCAATATTTTGAAGCAAATCCTAATTCCAAGTATTTCTCTTCCGTCACATTTTTCTGGTTCTGTTTGATAACCAAGACAATCTTTCGTTCTTTGAACGGCTTCCTTAGAAAAATCATTGACATGGCCAAAATTATCTCTGTTGGGATTTAGACCCCTTCCCAAAGTGGCCTGGGGAAATTATTTGGGCAGCCCTGGACTGCTGGTCCAACCCAGGACGTGCTGAGCGGGAAAACAGAGCCTCTCAGGAGGCTGACTGCATCTTGCTCCAGACCCAGCCCGGGCCCCCAGGAGCTGTGCTCACGAATCCATAGGAAGAGGGGCCGGCAGCCTCTGTCTGTCAGGACTGGGCCAGCGAGGGGGAGTCTGAGGAGGCAGCATCCTCTCCCTTCCCAAGACCCCTCCCTCCGGGGATACTTCCCTACGGCTGCCCTTAAACTGGTTCAGGACTCAGAGGTAATTTCATCGGAAGCCGCCCCTGAGAGCCCCATCCAAAATAACATCTCCCCTCGCACTCTATCCCTTTTCCTGCTTTCATTTTCTTAGTGAAATATCACTTCAGAGCAGTAGACTCATCTTAAGGAAAGGAATGAAGTTTTGCATATTGCTAAGCTGGTTTTTGAGCTCACCCTAAAGCAGTAGCCTTTTCATCTTTCACTTATTCGTTTGGTCATTAATTCACACAAGTGATAGTTGTGCCCAGCGTATTATCAGAATATACAATATTTTATGAGATTAAATTATAACCCTTCAAGGTAGGAATGCTTTTTGAGTGCTGAATCCCCCACCACCCAGCATACAGTAGTCACTCAGTGAACCCTTGTATCAATGGATGAACGAAGATCCCATGAGAAAGGTGATCTGCGTACGATTTCCTGCAGGGGCAACATTGCCGTCAGCCTCAGCAGCCGCGGTTCCCAGGGCCCCAGTACTTGAGGGACCTGTGAAAATGTTTTAATTTCTTTTAAAATCAGAAGAAAAAAAAATCAACTTTTAAGGGGAAGAAAATGTTTTAATATCTTAATATATTCATCTTTATACCAACACAGCCCTAAAATATCAGGGATTTTTGGTTGTTTTGTTTGTTTATAGAGGAAAGGGCCCTGGAAGGCAAAAGTTCACACGTCCCATGGAAGTCATGACACGTCCCTGCTGTTGGGCCCCCTGTGCTTAGGAAAGCCTTCTAGACATTCTAGAAACACCAAAATGTGCTCACACCAAAAGAGATGAAATCCTCATTTATCAAAAAAAAAAAAAAAAAAAAAATCTTTTCCAGGCAGATTCATTTTCCCAAGATGCCTAGGCTTCACCATAACATATTTCAGAAGGCAGATGAATGCAATTGCCTCAAAAAATATTTTGAGCTTCCGTACTCTCTCAAACAAAGCACACAGCATGACACCCAGAGCAAGAGACCGCCCCCCGTGCGAGAGAAAATGCGTTTTCTTCAAGGTGCTGCAGCCACAGCAATTTGCACCTTCCGAAGGCGAGACAGAAGCACCTTCGACGTGTGCAGGCAGCTAGAAGAGCAGAAACCATGACAGGGCTGGAGAATGCGCCCCACCGGGAAAACAAGCATGCGGCTAGCGCCTTCGGAGCTGAAAATGAGGGTCTCCAAGCAAATGTTGCCAAAAGCGTCCCTCGTCTTTTGTTAAAAGGAAAGTGAAAATCAACAGACCCGTGAACCCCACCTGAGTCATTCACATCACGATTTAGACAACTTAGAGACAGATGCAGGTGTGGTGCTGGGATTAGCTTTGCTCTTTCCTTCCGTGCATTGGGTGCCATCGGGAGTAATTAACAGTTCACGAGGGAGTGGATTTTCTTGGGGCAATAAACATTTGTAGTTCTTGCGACGCTGTCATGTGACATGGTTTCAGGCGTGGTGGCCGGCGGTCTGCTGCGCACACGCTGGTTGATCACGCTGCCTCATTCAGGATGCTCTGTCCTGAGCCAAGCGCCTCTGGGCCGGCTCTGACCACTGGAGGGTCAGCCGCAGAAACCACCTCTTAGCTCCGCGTCTGCACCCCGTCCTTTCCTCGACTCAACCACCTCTCTCTCATGACTCTTAAACTCTTATAATTAAGATGCCCTCGCCCTGTTAAGGCTGGAGTTGGGGAAGCCAGGAAGCAGGGAGCATGCAACTGTCGGGTACCCCATACTGCTTGTACAGGAGGTGATTTGTGGGGCAGGAGGAGGTGGGTGGTATTGTCAATTATAGAAGTCAGGTGTTTGTTTCTGCTATACTTTCCTAGTTAGATCCAGGCTATCATTTCAGCCTCTCTAAGTCCCTTTGGCTCATGATCCCGTAACCACCCCTCTCTGCTAAATGCCATATGACATTGGTCAAGGTGCCATTGAAGTCCTCATCCAAATTAAAATGACAATAGAATGTCAGCCTAGAATCATACCACTAAAATTCTCCCCTGAAGCCAATTTCTACACATTACTCAAATTCCACCCACAGTTCATCTCATTAAAAATCTACCTTTGAAAAACTACTCTTACTCTTGGGACCCCCACACATATCTGTCTTGGCCACAAAAGTGATGTGAGATACTTAATAAAATGCTTTGCTGAAATGTAGGTAGCGTCTGTCAATGTTCCCCCAACCTAGTCAGCTGTTACTCAATCAGGAAGTTATGAGTGGGTTTTAGAGGTACAGCAGAGACAATGGCGTTGGGGGGGCACGAGCCACTGTCCTACCCACGGGCCTACCAGTCCACACCTGGGCTCCGTTCCCTCGTAGCATCCAGCGGGGGTTAGTTATCCTGAGGATGTTCACAGCCATGCAGTGATCCACTCCAGCCTCAGGTCCAGTCTCAGGGCAGCTAGGCTTTGTCTTCCGAATGTCATGTCACATGTCCCCGAGGTTTGAATTCTTTCTTGTGTCAATTTTGTAACAAGGGAGCAAGTCAAGGGGACCCACCAGCACAGCTTCTGGCCGCGGTTCCCTCCGTGAGTGACAGGTCGCCTGGCCATGGGGAGACCTCTGTGTGCAGCCCCCGCCTCAGACGCCCCCTGCCCGGGGCTCTCATGTTTACGCTGCCATGCACTCTCAGTCCTCAGGGGGATTTTTCTTGTGAGCAAGACAGCTTGAAAGGCCTCCCGAGGTAGAAATTACAATACAGGTGAGAACAAAGGAAGGAAAAAAACACTTTTTATATCACCGAATCATTCAGTTTGGCATCATCTGGAAATGTAAAATCTTAACACACTTTTCCTAGCCTGCACTTCGCTGTGCTGCTGTTGACATGTACGGGGTCAGCACCCTTCTCTCCTCTCCCCAACCCCGGTACCCCGCATTCCCCTGCTGCCCAGGGAGTTAGCTTCAGATGGCCCTGGGCTGGTCGTGGCTGGAATACTCTTCAGTGATTTGGAGAGGAATTGAGGAACACACGTAAAAACTGAAACTCACTCTCCTTCTGGTTGGTGTTGGCTACAGTTTAACACGGCTTTCCAAAGCCCGGAGGAGATTTTTTAGCAGAAGCAGGGCACATGAAGCTCATTTCGCTGTACTCCGTTTCCGTTTGGACCCGTACTTTCTATTTCCCAGGACTCTGAGAGGCAAACCCAGACCTGCACGCCTGACAGTAGATCACAGCGCCCATCTCCGGGGTTTGACTGACAGCTCCGTCCATTTTTCTGAAAGGTCTTGTTACTTTCAGCAAAGCCTGGTGTTCTTAGCCCTGAAAAATCACGCAGT